>JAOYFF010000116.1:3341247-3371171 GCA_025773925.1 Cryptomyrus ogoouensis | reverse complement strand
TATCACCTCCTAACCCCCCCCCCCCCCCCCCCGGAGTCATAGTCCCCCCCGTTATGGCACAGGGCTGGGAAAACGATCTGCCACACTAAGTGTGTAATTAAGAAAATGCACCAGCAATGCAAACAAACAAGAAAATAGGCGGTAATTATGTGATCAAGAAAATGTGTGCCATTAAATGTGCTTTCAGGAATATCAGCGGTGGTGCCCAACAATATTTTTTTCATACAGAGAATAACATGAAAGCCTTTAAACCCAGCAAATATCATGCTATAAGATCCACCACTGCATGCACTACATGAATTGCATCAGCAGGTGAATGTGCCGACAGCATTGTGGTGTTTTTTACGCCTTACTATTAAAAAATGTAGCTGCTTGGTTCCACAGTGTTAAATATATCCAGTGCAGTCATTTTCTCTGCTATGCTAAGCATAATGTTCAGTCATTATATATATGTCTGTTTTTGCCGAAAAGAACTTTGGTGTTTTATTGTAACTGATGCTGATAAACTTTATGCTTACATCATGGGCTAAATAGCTAGATGGTAATAATTTGCAGCAGTGTTTGCTTAAATCAAATAGAAGCATTGCCTTCTAGAGGAGTTGTTGACAAAGAGATGCAAAGAGGTACAAATAAATTATTAACTTAAAGTTTGTGACTCTTAAATGTAATCCTGTCACAGACCCATTTGGATAGCAGAGTTTGCACAGATTTTTTTATATCAAAGATAAATTTTTTCCTGAATATGAATATCCCTATTTGTAATAACTGGTCAAAGCATTAGACAAAAGTAAGTCAAAACTAAAAAAAAAACCTCTTTCTGTAGCATTCCATGGAATTTTTCCCTTTCCATTCAAACAAATCCAACTTTCCACGCTTCTCGTACGTGTTAGTGACTTTTACAATTTTCCAGACTAAATGATGAAAAGAGATGACAGTTTTATCTCTTGCGAATTTTATCTGTGATTGGGGATTTGGTTTGGCCTGCCTCAGTTTGCTAGTCGCCCAGTTATATTCACGTACATAAAAATAACACATTGACAGAGATTATACGTTAACTGCACATTTAAACTGACTGTTTTTTTGTTCGGTGTTGAACGGAAGCCTTCCGTTTGATTTCATTTGTACGCCAGTCTGTCCGTGTCAGTCTCTCCGTTCCGTTACCTGTCCTGACATCTGTGTGTGATGTTCTCCAGTTGTACCTGTTTGTCCTCCCATCTGCCTTGCCCCCCCCTCTTTCAGGCTTGCGCATGCGTAAGCGTGTGTGTGTGTACGTGCGTGTGAGTGCGTGTGAACACACTTCTGCTCCCCATCCCCGTGGCGACGCCCGGGCAGCCGCCAGCCCCCACAGGACGGCCGTGTGCTGCTGACACTCTGACAGTCTGCTGTGAGTGACATGTGATCTGTATGAATCTCAGGACTAATAAATCTACCTGTCAGCGCGGCAGACTTGAAAGGGCGGGAGCCCCACAGCGCAGCTCGAAACACGACTCGTGTTGATGAAATTCTGTAGGGTGGAGAATTATAGCTGTCAGAAAAACACCCACGTCAAATCCGAAGACCAGGCCCCCCCCCAAGCCCCCACCCCTCATCCCCTGCTCCATCTTTCCTTTCCTTCTTCTTTCCTCTGTCTTTCTTCATCAACACGAGTTATACTTAGTCCCTCTCTGTCCTCCTCTCCCTCCTCAGCAGAACTGAAAGATCATAACGACCAGCACTCCCGCTCGGCCTGCCCTATTACTTTCCCTTCCAGAAACCACAGAAACACACACACACACACACACGATCACCTGGTATCATTCTTTTCCCCTCCTGCAGCCTTTTCTCTCATTGCCTTGTCATGGCTGTAAGTACCTTGTCAAAGGGAATTAATGTTTCCAGCTGGGGGGGGGAGGAGGGGGGATGGGGGTTAAACAAGGTATAAACTGGATACACATGGGACGGTTTTGTGTGGACTTTAATCTTTTCCCATAAGTGATTTTGATGCTAATTCGGCCATTTTCCCCCCAGGCCAGTTCCCTGCCTTGCTCACGTCCCTTATCCTGTGGCTCGTGTTGTGCGTTTATTTCTGTCTTTTTCGTTATTTGAGCGGTTTACTTGGCTCTTTTAAAAATGGATACAGAGGCATGTTGTGTGTAATAATTCATGTTGTTTGGACAGTTCTTTACTGAAGCTATGAAAATTCAGCTGGGGTGTTTTTGCATTTATCAAAATTTGGTGTCAAGCATCCCTTTCAGACAAACCCTTGAATAAATAAATGAAGAAACTAAGAAACTTTCAAGGAAAACTATTCAAACAGTAATCATGCCACAGAGGCTGAGACAGGCTTGATTTTTACCCACAGGAGGAACATAAGCACTTTAAATCTTTTTTTTTTATTATTTATGCTATATAATTTTTTATTTATTTCTGATAAATATTTATAATTTTCAAATGAAGGCAATCCTGGTCATATTTGGTTTTCTTTAATTTGTTAGCGCTGTTAAAATATCAAAGGGCTTTCCCTGTCTTTCGGTTAAAAGATTTAAATCTGAGGCATTCCTTTAATTTAAAAATAATTTAGCCGGTCGCTTCCCGCCGACATAACCAATTAGTTTCTGTTGCTCATTGTTGAAAATGACCTGGACTTATAAGAAATTAACATTTCAAAACGAAAGGGTTGATAATTTGACTCCGGGGACGTGAGTGTGCTGACACAGCTGGAGGAGTGAGGGCCCCTTGCTGACCTTTGCCCCCTCGCTGACCTTTGCCCCCTCAGTGAACTCCCAGCATCCGTGGGGCTGGGCTGTACGACCCGGGCTAGACTAACAAGTGGGAACAGTGACCGCCCGGCTGAATCATTGCCCCCAATCTTACTCCCACAGCCCCCCACTAAAGACTAAACCCCCCAGCTTTCACACCAACACCTGGCCTTAATTTCTAACTTTGATGCACATGTGTGTTACTCAGATGTACACTGCAATATTTACACTATGGCACATTACAGAAATCGTAAATGGAACTGCATACAAGTCACACCTTTTTTAGCTACACTCTTTTAAAAAATGGCATAATTTCTTTAGGCTTTTGGACATTTACGGCAACTGAATTTTGACACAATTTCTACGAATATGGACTTTCTGTACTGCAGAAATATAAAAAAATATAAAAAACAAATCGGAAATGAGTGTGGCATGGCGACATAGAAGTCCCATAGGAATGCGGGATGGCACAAGGCGGAAGCCTTTTAATCATATTCAGAAAGCTGCCTATCAAAGGCGAGAAGCCAAAGTTATCTGTTGATTAAGAGGAGCCCCGGCTGTAAGCTGAGACGGGCATGTGTGACGCTGAGCTCCAACCATCTGTATGTTATCTCCGGGAAGCCGGCGCGGTTCTCTTTGAACTCTCTGCATATGGGGCGAGGGGGGGTTTGGGGGGTGCGATCGGCATTAAGCCTGCTCCACACCCACATCCTTCACTTTCTCAAGCATCGCCACTGTGATCTTCGTAGTACAAATCCCTACCAGTGACTCAATAATGCAGCATCTTCGCATCATCAATATTTTAAAGAGGAGATGCTAACAAGGCACAGACAAAGTTCATCGTTTCAAAAAGAAGACGCTGTTTCAAGGTCCTGATTCACAAGAAATGCAGAGACATTGGGAGGGAAGCTGGTGTGAGGGAAGAGGCGTACGAGATATCCCATGTGAACTGAAACACCCACTGGCTTTCATTGTTGCAGTGCACTCACGCTGACTCCTTTAAACTCTCTCTGACTCATTTTACATACTCAAGTAAACTGTCTTGGACTCCTCGTAGAGACTCAGGTGTGTTTTCAGCAATGCTCCCAGCTAATTCAGCTTCCTGCTCATTCAATTCTACTGCCCCTTTGCACAAATGTATCCTTTAAAATGTATTTTTAACTTGTCATATCCCTGTCTCACTATGTCATGTATAAATGTGTAATATATATATTGATATTCTATTTATTACTATTTATTTATTTCTGTCTTACTGCCAATGATACTGAAATTTTATCTTGTGTGTGACCCATGCATCAGAGAGTGGAAGATGAACCTGACGTCACTTTGACTGAACATAAAAACTCTGGGAAAAATGTTCGCAGTAAATGGTTCAGCTGATTCTCTGGGGTGCTGATGTGTAAGTGGGTCCTTTATGTAGACAACATCTCTCGGTTATTAGAAGGAATGGGATGCCCCATTGTCAGCTAATCCCTTGACCTAAAACCTAACGCTGTATTATTCGCGAATAAGGCACAGCCTGCGGATCTCCTGCCGACCAGCCCATAATATTCAGGAGCAAGGCTCCTGTTTGCTAAACCGAAGTGACCGGGTGTCCTGCCCAGGTGTGCCACCTCCCCCAGGCCCTGTTCTCTCCTCATTACCTTACACTCCGCTCTGTGATGCAATGAGACACCAGGTGAGAGAAGCTGGTGCCCATGCCAGGCTCTGAAAGGGGAGAAAGATGGACACTCCCCCTGCCCCCCCCCGCCCCACCAACACACACACACACACACACACACACACACACGCTCACAGCCTTTCCCCAGAAACACACCGTCCTCCTCGGCAGCGAGCATCACTTATTATTCATCCTTTATCAGGTAGATCAAAGGAGAGCAGCAGGACCTCAAAGACCCCGACAGGCAGGAGGCCGCCCTCCCTCCGGCAGATCGTCGGTCATCCCCCGCCGGGAGGCGCTCAGACAAACACACACGCTCGCACGCACACACACCCACGTGCCTGACACCTCCACACACACACAATAGCGCACCTATGGAGACTCACGAGCAATCACGCTCAAACCGCACAACTATTCCCATTCCCAGAGAAGGTGGCTGTCATTCTGCAACGTGTCCTCCCTTATTCCTATAAAAACAAAATAACAGCATCCGTCATACATGCTAGCAGCTCCTGAAAATATTTCTGTGAGCACAATGATAAATTCTTACAACGCGGGGATAAAAAAAAAAAAAAACACTGTGTCACTGATTCTGGCTTAGCAGGTTGGGCGGGAATTGTCAGCCCCCCCCCCCCCCCCAAGGCTTTATCTTGCCCGCTTTTGTTTGCCTATGCCTGGCAGCGGCGCTCTGTACCACAGACCCCTGCCACCCTCTTATCCAGCAGCCGTACCCTGGCCTCATACCCCCCTCCCTCCCAACAGGTACTTGTCCATGCTGTTCATCCCACTGTCGACCTGGGCTCTATATTTCATAGCTCCTCTTCCCAAAGGATGAGATTAAAGGAGACCCCACGCTCCACCAAAACACATTCCCTATGGACAGAGAGGACAGTTCCTTCCTTTGCTTCATTTGTATTTATTGCAACTCTCAGATGCATTCAAAAGTAACCGCGGCCATTAGCTGACCTCTTAACGCACACAGAAATCTTTAATGTAAGGAAAACTACATTTTCTTTCTGCTTTTAAGTGTAATACGGCAAATAGCATATCTGCCGGAAAGAGCCGAAATATGCCGAGAACTATCGAACTTCGGCGATCAAGACGCTCCACAGCCGCTACTGCGCAGTCGCGTCAGCCGCTGCACAGGGCGTAGAAGACATGGATGGTGCGCTAAAGCAGGCGAATACCAAGCGCAGCCTCTTATAATAAAGGTAAATTTAAGATGCCTGTTGTCAGAAGTGCCTGCATCGTTACATCCGTTTGAGCGTTTGTCACAGCTTGGCTAGTTAGCTTACCATGCAAACCTTCTACATCGACGCATTGTTTAATATGCTGGTTATGAGACTCATCGCTGTTAATCTTAACTAAGCTACTTTACTTAGGTAGTCTGAGTTTCTCAGTTGGGATGTAGGTAACGGCCGCTGTGCGAACGCGTAAGACGCCGACCTGCCTTTGGACACTGCTGTCACTGGGCAGCTTTGGGTGTTTTGCTGTCAATGGGTGTTTGATATTTGCCCTCACTTTCCGGGTTTTAATGTTGTAGTTAGAAATACTGCCAAGACATCAGAAAACTGCATTTTGTCGGCTGCCGTGATTCACAAAATGTACAAGGGAGGATCAAAATGCAATATTAGCTAAAGGAAAAAGGAACGATCTCTGATTTTCATGATTCAGTCAGCATGAGCTCTAAAAGCCATTTGCAAAATGGGAAAAATTGAGCATCATATGAATAATTCAACCAATCCTCTTTTACTCACTCACTTCTCTCTCTCTCTCTCTCTCTCTCTGTATCTCTCTGTTAACTCTTAATAGTCTTTACCAAAAATGGCTGGACATGGCTCTAAGGTGAATTTGCTCATTAGGTGTGGCAGGCAGCTTGGACAGAGCCTCTTCCTCCTTGTACACTACATCAGTGTGTTTGTGAGCTTGGTGGCACGCTCCATCAGCCTCCTGATGGTGTTTGCACGCTGGACAATTGCGCTGTCGCACTACACGGCGGCCACCTTTGACACTCTCTATAAGTACCTGCACTGGTGGAGCAGGAGGGGCGGAGTCAGCATGGATCTCCACCCGGGGAGCGATGCCGAGTCCGACTGACTCCGCCGGGCGGTCTCTGGAATCTGAGAGGCCTCCGGGGGATGGTGCCTCTGCACTGAGCCCAAGCAGAGACTGGACTCCAGATGAACAAGGCGAGGAGGTGTGAGGCAGCAGATCAATGTCATCCCTGGAGACTCCGGGAGACCCATAGATGCACCAACTTGTGACAACATTGATCATCGTGGTGGTAGAAGATGATCACAGGCCGGCAGGCAGACCGACAACAGCCAAGCCATCTTAGTGCTTCCGTCGTCAGGGCAGCACACCTTGGAGTGAAGCTGTCCGTTTCTGCTTAGAATCGATGGCACAGTGCCTCAGGTGTGCCAAACTGCATCTCTGTTCTGCAAACTCAAGGAAAGCAGACGGGACTGAGCATGGCTCTGAGCAGGCCTGACGGAACGCCTGTCTGTCTCTGGCCGTGGACATGGGGGGGTGTACCAGCAAGTTAAAGTTAGACATTTTTGCCATGAACCACAGGACGCATAACAAAGGGGGCAGGGCATGAAGTCCACTTGTCTGTCTGCCTTTTAAATACTCAGTGTGGTATTTGGTTTTAAAAATGGCCGAAATAATTAGGTTTGATCGGTTTGCATTAATTGCAGGTAATTTGTTCGTGATTGTTCATCACTGCACTCATAAAAATGCTACAAACGTTACCCGAGTGACCCCCCCGGCCCATTCTGTGGATTTTCACACACTATATACTACAATAACTTTTGGTAAAACTGTTAATAGTAGACATATTCTATGTGAAAACTGAGACTGTCATAAAATTAAATAAACATGGATATCCAGAAGATGTGGTGCAGTGCGTGCCCCCCCCCCACCCCCCACCCCGGCAGTGACGCCTCTTAGCACGGCAAAATAACTGCTAGAAGCCAGAGAGCAGATACACACGGGATTACAAAAAGTCATTTGCTGAAGACATGTGCTTCCAGAAATCCATTTATGACCTGGCTTACAAATGATATGATTTGTCATTTTAGTCCAAATGAAACTGCTTGCTGTATGTCCCCCCTACCTCACTCTACCCACAAGGGTGCAAACTGCCCTCCCCCTCTTTATTCTGGCTGACACTAAATGGGAAAACATGCATAAGCTCCCCACCTGTCACAGTGCCTCTGATAACTGCGGGGCCTTTATGTCTGTTTGCTGGCATCTGCTGTAATAGCCCTAGTGAGACACTAGTGCACAGTGCGGCAGGCATTGACGGTACAGAGAGAGCATTAGTGACGCATTGAGCCCAGTAGAATAAGGCCTTCACTGTGAAAAATATGGCAGAGCGAGCTTTTCACACGGTATCATAAGCCTGAAGTCAGCACTGCATTCCGAACGTGATGCCAGTGCGATCATGGACTGCGGAATGCATCTGAACTGGGGGACGGTTGGAATATTCACAGATATATTACTGTTGTATGACTACAGAACAGTTCAAAGTTTTATTAATAAAATTTTATTGGTTTGCTTTAAATAATTTGCAAGCAATTTTTTCTTGATTGTTCGTCACTGCGTTCTTAATGATGCACAATGCATGATGGCAATGATATAATTCAGTCAAGTCGCTTTATATCTGTCCTGACCATCAAAGCGATCAATCTGTTGATCAAATATTGCAGTGTGCCACTGAAACATCTGGAAATGCTCTGTTTCTGTGAAGGACCATTATGCTTCACTAGTTTTTAGAGAGGAACTTTCCAGTGACCGAACCTCTGTGAGTGATGAGTTTATCGCAAACGACGGGCGACGCTCTACTGGGCTGGGAGGAGCCGTCAGAAAGTGCGTCTCTAAGCCGTCTAATTACCTCTAGTGGATTATTGTCAGCGATTAGCCACAACTTGCTATTAAAGTCCCTCATGCTGTAGTTCGGGTCCCTAGATTGGTGTGACTGAGGAGGAATCATTTGGCAGCATCAAAGGTACACCAGCCCAGCCCACCGGCCCAAGACATGGGCAATGCTAAAAGCTGCACTGTGGACGACCTGCAGGCTGTGGAGATGCACCTGTGGTACAAGAAGTTCCTGACCGAGTGTCCCTCGGGTCAGCTGACTCTGCACGAGTTCAAGCAGTTCTTCGGCTTGCGGGGGCTCGACCCCGAGGCCAGTGCCTATATCGAGCAGATGTTCCGCACCTTTGACATGAACAAGGTAGGCCAGCCGTCACTGCTGACCAATGCTGAGGACCAGGGTCTTGGTGTCACCAAAGGTGTTTATATGCAGGCAGAACCTAACTGAAGCTTAATTGAAGGGCAAATTTCCAAAACTGAATTGGTACATTTTCTGTTGATCTTAAGATGGGACCATCAAAGATCTAAAGTCAGTCTTCATCATATGACTTGTGTTGTGAACCAAAACTCTCCAAGCCCACAAAAATTGTCCAATGTCCTGTGGACCGAATGAGTTATGGAAATTTGTTCTGTAGCTGTACACACTTTGTGCACAGTGCGGGTGAAAGAGAGGGACAGTTTAGGGCGGGGATGAGATGCGGAGTGTTTGCCTGTAGGCTGGACTCTTGTAATATTTGGACTGAACATCAAACAAAAGCTTAACTTCTATAAAATATTCAGGAACTGCTATTATGGCTCCATAACTCATTTTCAGCTGTACTGTGTCGCAGAAACAAGGGTTAGCCTTGTGAGAGACTCTAATGGCAAGTACATAAAGTCATTTTGTAAAATTAGCCATGTAATAATCAGTACGGCATGAAGACATTTGGCTATCAGTTATGAACAAACATTATGGTAGTCAGTTACAGCTCTGGAACATTTTCACCCACAATTACTTTGAGCACAATGGCATTATCTAAGGAAGTAACTATGTTTACAAGCCCAGTTAAACCCCTCACACCATGCGTGACTAAGTCTGCAGTGATGGTGAAATATCACAGTCATACACATTCTGGATAAAAAAAACACAATAATAAAAATATACTCTTCTTAGGATAACAGTGAATATTTAGCATCCCGTATTTCTCATATTTAAGAAACACTAAGGTAAGAGTTAATGACTCTCATCCATCCGCTACATTATTGTTTTATGCTGTATCGGGCAAGAAGTACCCCATAATATTTTAGAGAGCTGATGAAATTCTATTATTGGAGAACTAAAATGAAAATTCTGATAGCACTTTTAATAAAATGATCATTTAGTAGCAGTATTTGATAGTATGCCTAAGTAAAAAATGTGAAGAATCACCATGATCCTGTTATTAACACATTCATCTATCAGCAAATCCCAGCCAAGCAAGATCATCGAATACCTGGGGGGTGTTCCTCAAAGCAGGATTTCTTGCTTAGCTGGATAACTTGTTGGATTTAAGGTAGTCTGGGTTAAATTGCCTTTACCTTTGTCCACTTACATGTAGCTCAGACTACCTTAAATCCAACAAGTTATCCAGCTAAGCAAGAAATCCCACTTTGTAGAACACCCCCCTGGTTCAGGTGCTGGGAGGGAGCAAAAACATGTTCTGTCTGGGGCCCCTGAGGGCCGAGTTGAGAAATACTGGTTTAAGGTGCATCTACCCCAAGCCTGAGTGCAGCTCCACCCCCTGGCAGGACGGCACCATCGACTTCATGGAGTATGTGGCAGCCCTGAGCCTGGTCATGCGCGGGAAGATGGAGCACAAGCTGCGGTGGTACTTCAGGCTGTACGACGTGGACGGGAACGGCTGCATCGACCGGCACGAGCTCCTCAACATCATCAAGGTGCGGCCTCGCCGGAAGCACACACACACACGCATACCGCACACACGCATACCGCACACACACACGTGTAAGTGCCGGTGTAAGCAGAGCCCACAGGGCTGCAGTCAGTGGCATCACGTCTTCATGGTGTCACACCTGCTTCACTGTAATCACTCAGCCTCGCCCCCCCCCCAGCACACCTTCTCAGTGCATTACCTTCCTGTGGGGATGTAGCATTAACACTGGGGGATATTTATACAGTCGGCACCCCGCCTTTCTGCGCCCGGTCCCTTCTGGACAGAACGCCCAGATCGGAGTTTTATTGCAGTACAGTATGTGGGCTGTATACGGCTCACCTTCCCCTAGCAAACCTGCTTCCTACTGTGGGATTTTAAATTATTTCCCAGCACTGATAAGATTATCGACTTTGCCGCCCTTAACTTTTCCATCCCTCCTGTCCTCCCCCCCCCCAGGCCATCAGAGCCATTAACGGGAACGAAACTCAGGAAGTATCAGTGGAGGAGTTTACCAACCGAGTGTTTGAGAAGATTGATGTCAACGGTGACGGTGGGTTCGCTTCCTGTTTCTCGGAGTTAAAGGTCACCGTACACACACAGGCCACATTGATTCCCCTGCTAAATTGCGTGCATCGTAACTCGCAGCCCTGTGAGATGCTAGATCACATACAGGCTGTATAAGAGGGACCCTCTTCAATCGGCTTCTTTCTCCCCCCCCCCCCAGGCGAGCTGTCCCTGGAAGAGTTCGTGGCCGGGGCACGCAGTGACAGCGACTTCATGGAGGTCATGATGAAGAGCCTCGACCTCTCGCACATCGTCGCCATGATCCACAACCGACGGAACAGCGTCTAGCCCCCGCCCACCCCCACACTAGGCCAGACCTAGAGCTTCCCAGTGCTGAGCAGGGCAGGTGCGCCCCCCCTTGATCAGAATAAGCAAGTCAGACTTGCTCCAGTGGGTCGTGACTCGCCGTGGATGGACGACGACTTGGACATCACAGGCAGGGGGACTGCGGATCCGGCCGATGGCCACTCGTATGATTCTAAGACTCATTTAAATTCCTAACTTTGCAAACCTAGTGACTGCGAAATGCTATGCTGGCCCTTTAAGTGCAGGCTTTTGGACAAGCATGTCCCTGGAGGTCACGTGACCTTTAAAGAACGAGGCACCCCCTGCCAGCCAACCAAAGAGAATGCAAATGCACAGAAAGGAATCGGGTACTGAAAACCACCATGTTGGAGAACTGTCACCATGGCAACATGTGCTTATTGTGCGGGAAGTCCGAGCTCAGCCATCACTGGAAGTGCCAGTACGAGGGCTTACAGTGTTATGTAATGCCAGGAGCACAGTGGCACCCCCATAGGACCAGGGTTCGAATCTTCACTCCAGCTCTACCAGTGAGGAGTTTGAATGTTCTCCTCAGGTTATAGGGTCTCCTCAGCATTGTCTGGTTTTCACAGTCCAAAAACCTGCTATATTGTTTATGAGTTATCAAATTGTCCAAAGGTGTGAGTGACTCCCCTGTGATGGGTGACCGCCGCATGATGGGTTGTTCCCTGGAAGGGAATAGCAGTCATATAGACCGAATACGCGGAACAACTGAATACATGTATTTAACTTTATGAAATAAGCAGTTTCAACTGCCTGAAATTCCTGCTTTTCCATGTATGAGAAAAACATGCAGAAGTACTTTTAATTAGCACAAAATTGATGCAAATCGATAATGATGTAAATAAAAAAAATTATGAAAATATACCAAATAGCATGTAGTACTGAAATCTACTTTTAAAATATGCAGTAAACCTGCCAAATAGCAATTTTTAATTGTGTGTGTAAGTACAGTTTTGCCAAACTTATCAGGATTGACAGCTGGTTCAGACCAGAGTGCTTCAGCGGGTGATTATCCGTCACCGTTTTAATCTCAGGCCTCAGTCTGGAACATCATCATCCTCCCAACCTAACTGTTGCTGCTGTTTAGCTAATTAGGTCTGATTGAGAACCAGACTCAAGCTGTCCCAGGACTCCGCTCGCTTGAGGATGTAAAAGGTTTAACTGAAAACCATACATAAAATGTTACACGTATTCTTACATTTCCTCCATCTTCTGAAACAATTACTCATTCAATTCGTTCTCTGGTCACTTGTTCTAAAATTCGTTCATTAAAAAGAGTTAAGAGGCACAGATAAGTTTGTTATCCTTAACAATATTTACTTGAACACATCTAAAGTCACTGACTTTAACAAACATTTTCAATTAAAACTTGAATCATTCATTTCCAATTATAAAATTTCTATTTAAAAAAAAATAGAAACGTTTGCAGTAAATTGGTAGATTTCATTTACCCACAGTCCTCATCCAAACACACCTGCAACCATTTTCATACCATTTGGGTGATCTGGCTCACCTTGTAGCACCCAAAAGGCCAAATTAGTTGCTTTAAATAATAGCCCAACGTGAAATAGTTCTCACTTAAGGCAAAAGTATGTTGACGATTCACCAATATAATTAAATCACTGACCCTTTTACCCTGAGAGATAATTGCCTTGAAGGTATTGACCTCTCATTAGCAATGACCCAGTAACCACAAAGCAGATTCTACAGCTGTTCCTGGAAAATTCCCGTGAGCCGATTCATCAAGCGATTGTGAGACGCAGCAAACTTACTGTGCACAGCCATCCAGAGCTCAGCAGACTCATTCAGAACATTAGCCGTGCCCAAATTCAGGAGCTGCATCCTTTGAGGGACATGGTCTATGTAGCCTTTGCTGGCTGTGTCCTCTTAAGGGATTACAAGTGGTAACTATTATAAGTAGCACTGTGCAGTTTCATGAGACACTGTAATCCGCCATTTACAGTTGGGATAGCATTGTCTGCTACCATTTTGGCTCTAGGAGACTAGCTATCGATAATGTAAGGGGAACCACAGGTCAGGCTGTATGGGTGAGATGATCCCTGCACAGCCCTCATATAGAACCTGCCCCCCCAGCAGTGTGTAGGTCTCCGTGTGGCCATAAGCACCCTGCTGTGTGATTATTGCTCTCCCCAAAGCACGCCACTGCATCAACAGCTGCTTCAGCCTCCTATAATTCACACGAACCCATTCAGATGCAGGCCACCATCCAAGCACTTCTGCACTTAACTTTGTCTAAATCCACCCACACTCTTAACTTCTCCAGTTTACTCAACGACAGAGAGAGAAACTCAAAATACTATATTGTGATGTGAAAGCTGATCTTTATTTAGCAATTAGTGACCCAAAAAAACCATCTGGACATGCCTATCCGACACGCCATCAACAGCATCGTTTGCTGCCGTACCCAGACTGCAGCTCTGTGTTCTTACCTTAGGCCTGAACTGCAGCCTTTGATTCTATTCTTTCGGTTCCTCATAGGCTAGAAACCACAAGATAAGACATTAATATGTACAGGTGAGATTTTTTTTTCTCCAACCATCTTTGAATGGCTGACCCTCTAGGGACCTGTGCTGATTTCTGGAGCCTGTTCTGCACACTATAAGCCACATTTCTGTAGTTTTCATTAAGCATTAGGTTTGGGGCTTCAGTCTTTCTGCAACCTTTTCAACCTTTTAACTTCATGTTAAATTATGTTGTTACACACACCTGGTGTGGGAGAACCGTGGCAGATTCATGCATCGTGACCCTGTAATTGGTCAGACACACCCCCAAAGACATTAAACAACTGTAATCAAATGGGCCAATTAGCAAATTGCTATCAAGTGCAAATGAGCCATTTGATTGGTTGGCATGGGTGAGGTGATTGGCTAGTTGCTTAGTGACTCCTTGATAGGTTCATCACTAACAGCAGGTGCAAAGGTAACTCATTCAAGCTGTGTGCTAACAACAGACAGCTCCCCCCTGCTGAAGGATGGTGTTCTGTGGTGTTAGGCTTCCGCTCTGTAGGCGCCTGGCAGTGCTACTGTGTGCCTGCATGCTGCTGCCAGGCCTGCTCTGTAAGAACCTGCGTTGCCTCTTCTGCCCCCTGCAGGCGGCCGATAAGACCTGCAAGCCCATGTATTCGGAGTGTCTGCCCCAGGAGGTGTGCCACAAGGCGACAGGGCGCTATGGCAGCTACGGGGTGCTCGCCAGCCGGGGCTGTGTCTCTGAGAAGCAGTGTTCCACTGGGAGCCGGGTCTTCTACATGGGCGTCAGCTACAACCTGAGCTACAGCTGCTGCAGCTTGGATTTCTGCAACTCCAGCCCAGCAGCGCCCCCCCCCCTGCTCCTACTCGCGCTGCTGCCTGCCGCCGCAGCTCTTCTCCTGGCCGGCGGGACTTGCTAGCCCTCAGACTCGCTGTCACATATGCGCCTTCCAGCGCATTTTTTCCAGTGATGGCCGCCTCGCTCAATATCGTGGCCCTTCACAAATGCAGTGAGCCTTTTGCTCTGTTTGTGAGCGACCAAGCCCTGCACTGGCACGGGTGCGGGTATTTCACATCCTATCTGTATAGCGTGCACCATTATGGGCACCCAGCATGTCCATGCAGGCTGCTGTGTGTTAAAGTACAACCATTTTACCGTAACAAGTAATGCTGCTATTTTGAAATGTGATTCTTTGTCATATGTTCTGATTTTTAATTTAAGTAATTTTTTAATACCTTTTGGTGGGGGAAAAAATGAAAGCTTTTCAGACTCCCTTAAATAATAAATGTAACCCTTCTGTACTTTTAAATATGGCAGTGTCCTTTCCTTGATACTCATTCCCTTTCTGCTGGCTCGGGGGGGGGGGGGGGAATGAAATGCATCTGGAATTCTCTGAGGCTAGTTGGGATTATCGCTCCCCAGGTGTGTCAGATTCCTGTGAAGCAGCACGTAAACACTAACTGAAATGTTACAGCAAGTCTGAAGAATGTTCTGAAATGCATTCCTTGTTATACAGCTGATTTTTATCTTTTTTTTTTTTTTTTTAACCCAAGGCAGACTATAGTCACATAAAATATGTATCATTTCATTAAATCACTTTCCCTAGCTGATACCCTCAACCAAAACAACACACTTTTACTAGTTTTCTACAACTGGGCTGGGATTCACTGGGTCAATAGGAGTTAAAGCCATCTTCTCACTCGGCCCTGGTGTGGTACTAAACCTAACTCTCTGCACATGTATGACTCCTCAGCATCTCCCCCTGCTGGTAAACATCGGTGCAACATTTGGGGCCATTTAAATGTTTACATTTGCGTCAGCACAGAGCCCTGACAGTCCGCCTGCACAACATGATAGCACATTGCATGTTATGTATATTGTGTGTTTATATATTTGGCCAAACACCTTGTTTACCCCTTCCTGATGTATTCTATCTCAAGGTGCTTCCAACAGGAGCAAAGCTGTGCTAGGAAGCACCTCCAGTGGCTTTGGTCATGCGGCAATAAAGATTCTGATCCTGATGGTAACTAGCAGGGTGACTAGTCTCTGTCCCAAACTGTCACATGGTCTGATGCCACACACACACACACCAGGCAGGGCAGTGAGGTTCGGACTGTACTTTAATTTCCCTTTTATAAGGCTGTTGAGGGCCTCCATAGTGGATATACACACATTTATATATATATTTATATACAGGAGACTGGAGTTACACTGGGATCAGGCAGGAGGACTCCACCATACACAGACTGCAAAACAACACAGACGGGGGGAGAATCTGGAGTGGGCAGTGGAAAGGAGGTAATGACACGAATGAACCAGGGGGGGTCATCACAGCCAGTGTGTGGCTCAACTGCCTAATAACTTAACACTAAAAAATAACATCTCATACACAGTGCATCTTAAATATGTTAAATGAAGAATTTTTGCCATAAATATCTGCATTTTGGGAACTAACATATATAAAAAATATTTTTAAAAAAACCTAAATTGTAAATGTTTCATTTTTTTCTTTCCCTTTGTTTTTTCGTTCATCTTCCTCCGAGGCTTGACTATCCTTAATATCAGCCGTCCAGTAATAGAGGGGGAAAAAAACGAAAACAAATCAACATTAAGTAATAAAAAAAAAAAAAAAAAACAAACAAAGACAAACAAGTAAACAGAATAGCACAATCAACTCGTCACAAACTGAAGTCACAGACGCACAGAACAGCAAGAACACAATACTCATTATCGCATCATAATCGTCGTCGTGGCGATGCTTCTGGGCCCCCACGATGAAGGGACCCCCAGTTTCACTCGGATGCCTCTCTTTACAGATGCCTTTATGCTTCACAGTGTGATTGAGGAAGGGTGAAAGGTGAAGGCCAGGCTTGTATCGTGATCATGGCAGTGAGAATACTAACAGCAACAATAATGAATCAATCAAACCCGAAAGTCCACAGGAAGTAAACAAGACGGCTGGTTTGTCGCAAGTCCTTCCCGTCTGCATTTCTCGGGAAGGCCTTGAGTGGCTGGCGCTCTTCGAGCTGTCTGATTGGGCGGCCCATGCGTCAGTCAGAGAGTGGGGGGGGCGGGTGGTCTAAGGCTGGTCAGAATCCTCCGGTTGGTGGAGCTCTTCGGGACGTCGACGCCATCAGCACAAAGTGGTGGAGGAGGGTTATGCGTCAGCCGGCGGGTCACAGTGCGAGCGAGGCCGTTCGGCGCATTTCAGGCATGCTGCCGCAGAGCCCGCCTCTTCCTGCTGTAGTAGTGCCGCAGGTTGCTCTGCCGCGAAAAGTTCACCATGTAGTTTTGTTTGCGGGTGCTAAGCGAAAGGGGGGGGGGGGGGGGGGGAAGGGGGGCGGGGAAGCATTGTTTAATGGCCCGCGCGCAGAAGGGGCTGGTGAAGACGAGGCCCTCTGGAAGTTTCCCCTCATAACCCCAAACACTCCCACACAGGCGTCCTTGCCATCGACATCGCCACCGCCATCACTCCAGCAGTACGCAGAGCAGATGTTCAGAATCAGCTCAGATCTCCGTCCTCTTTAGGGGACCTGTCTGGGCAACCACGCAGTGGGTTAGGGCACCATCTGTGTCGCTGCTTGCCTGCGTAACGGCCAGCATAATCGCTTGGCATCTCCTGCCTTTTATAATGAGGTGGAACAGTGCAGGCTCTGAAAATGTCCTGCTACCCTTGACTGTTAACCTCTCCCTCACCCCAATGTAGGCCTGCCCTTCCTTGAAGTTCCCATCTTTTCTATACTGAAAAACCAATGGCAAAAGCAGAACATTCCTAATTACTGGCTAATACGATGAGGGTGTCTGACACAAAACGTTCAATGACAAGCTCAATGGATCTACGGACAAAGTTTCTGCATTCTCGTGTGAGTGTTTGAGGTCATGGCCGAAATCAACTTGAAGACAGAAGGAGGAAAGAGAAAAGAAAAAAATGCCATGAAAATTGATTTTGCTTAGCCTGTCATTGTCTCTTCCTTCCAGCAGGGCGGTGCCAGTGAGTCAAGAGCAGCCGGGGCAGGTGTAGGGCTCTGCAAAGCGGTGTGGGCAAAGGAGTGGGGAGGTGGTGGGTGGCAGAAGGGCTTACAAAGGGAGGGGTGGGATGAGCAGTGGGACACGTTCCCCGTGTCCTCGAACTTGAGACTCAAGCTGGGGACTCCAGGAAACTCCGTGACCAAAGAAGACTGAGTAAACGGAGCGTGAGAAGCAAAAAGCTACAGACTGTGAAAGCCATGCAGGATGTAAAGAGAAGTGGAAAAGATACCGGTCATGTCATAGTTGTGAGCTGTCATGAGAGGACTTGTGCATTTGGTCTGTAAGACGGCCTGGTAGATCATCACATTGGACAAATTTTTTGTTTGAGGCCTATATGACCAATTAAATGTTGGAATGAAATGGAGAAGGCAGGGACTGACTCTGATCAAACCTTCCCCATTTCACTATGCAACATGTCCACTGTCCAAAGTGCATCAGAAAGTATCAACACCCCACAGATATCTGTGTTCCAGTGACGTGGCATAAGATACTGTGGGGTGAGTCACAGCAGTACAGTCTTTCCCTGGAAACCATGTTAAACTAACACCCAACACCAAGGGCATAACTTTGGGTTGAGCAGTGTGGGAGGTTGAGATCACCCAGTTAAGGGGGTCCAGGTGGTTGTATTGACTGGTTTTGATTATTCGGAGTTTACAACCTCCTCATCTCCCCCATAATATACACCCATGCCCACCACCCAACACTGAACCACACCTAAACAAGAACAACGAAAGCTAAAAGCTCACAAGCATCCAACAGGCTAAGACTGACTACACAAATACTTAGGAGATGTAAACACAAACAAAATGAAATGTATGTCAATGGGCTAATATCATCTATCCATGACAATACAGATATGTGAAATGCCAGTCCCCATTTCACAAGACCTGATCTGTCGTCCCCTCAAAGTCCGAAGCACCCTCAGAGATCTTGTTGAATCATTTTTGAACACAAGTAAGTACTTGTGCAGTCCAGCCATCCTGGCCCTGCTATAGGGCACCGCAGCCATGGGTCACTTCAATGGTTCCTCAGAGGAACTGTCACTGAAGATGCGTGGGGTGGAGAAAAAGCTGTAGGCAGAACACTGCTGGCCTTCGTCTTTCAGCTAAGCTTACAGAAAGTCCCAGAACGATGACAGTGTGTCCCATGTGACTCTGGTAGGGGCTGGGGCGTCATGTAAGCATGATGGGTGGAATGGGCACATTCTGGAAACGGCGAGCAACTTACCTGACTCTACAGCCATAGGACAGGGAGCAGAATGCAGAAGAGAGCAGAGGTTAGAGCGCGAGAGGGGAGGGGCGGGAGGGGGCAGCTGCCTCGCAGGAAGGTCTTGGTGGGCAGAAGACCCGGCCTGGAGGGGCAGTGCAGGGAAGGAGGGGCTGAACTGATAATGAGCAGGAGAAAATGAGGAAGGGAATAAAAGAGGGACAGAGGGCAAGAGAATCAAAGGGAATGAGAGACAGAGCGATAGCGGAGAATGAGAAAGATTGGAAAGTCAAGGAGATCAGAACATGCCGCCGGGAGTGAGACCAAACAGGGTGAAAGACAATGAGAAATCAGTCAGGTAACTGGAGATGAAGAGCACTATGAAGCAGAGATGAGGTGTGATGAGGGGATGAGGAGGATGAGGAGTGATGAGGGGATGAGGAATATTGAGGAGTATTGAGAAGTGATGAGGAGGATGACAAGGATGAGGAGGATGAGGAGTGATGAGGAGGATGAGGAGGATAAGGAAGATGAGGAGTGATGAGGAGGATGAGGGGGATGAGGGGATGAGGGGATGAGCCTGGACAGGGATTTAGGAGAAGGAGAAACGCCAATCATGGACGGGACTGCCTGGAGGAGAGCTGTGCAAACAGCAAAGGAGGTAACAGCAGGCTCCAGCCTGCTCAGAACCATGTGTTGTACCTCTGTAGGATTCCTTTCATTGTCTTGGTGTCAACTAGAGTGATCTAGAGGAGATACTCACAGGCAGAAATGAGCCTCTGGCAGCCTGTGCAAACCCTATACTGTACCCCGCAAGTGGGGTGGAAATGTCTGTGGACCTATCAGTGTTTGGACATCAGCTGGCAGAAAGAGAAGCAGGGAGGCTGCAGAGCCAAACCATTCCCCATCCCCTGGAGGAGGTCTTCAAACTCTCTGGTTGCAGCCTTAAGTGTAGAAAGCTCCCAAAGAAACAGCTAAATTGTCATAAGCCACATTGTGCCTTGTGCACATTGGGACGTCAAGGTTCTTCATGCCCCCAGATGAAGACTCACACTCCCCACACTGGAAAGCCAAGGTTGTGGCACAACATCCAGCAGACATAGGTACTCTTTTAGAAGAGAAGGTATCTAGTGACTATGGGGCACTGTAAGGAGCAGCAGAGGCCTTAAGGCAAGTCATCCTGGTGAAGGAGGCACCCCCAACACTCAAAGAGAACTTCAGATGATTTCAGGGCTAATACAGAATAATCTGGAAACTCGAAGTGAGTATAAAGTTGAGAATGTGAGATGTGTCGTTTTGAGAGCCAGCTGACACGTAGAGGGACAGAGAGTTGGTGCACGTGAAGCAATTTGGGACCATCATGATGAGAATGAGGAAATGTACTCACAGGACGACCTCAATATGGTCCAGGGCCCACTGGTCGTGGCCGGCGCCATCATGACGGGGCTGCCACCATCGGAGCTCCACTCCCGTCACTCTCGCTTCGCTGAGAGACGGAGGAGAAGTGGTCGGCAAGTGAGAAGTCACCATTACACATGAACCCAAGTTGTCATGTCTCCAGGTGGGTATTAAAGCTGTATGCGTTAACGCATGTGGCAAACCAAAAGTACATTATCCAGTGGGTTTATCAGGATTTCAGACTCTATTTTCACTGAACTGTGATAAATGTCTATTGACCAGTCAATGTTAATGTGACAAAGAAGATGTTTTATGCTATGCTACATGCTAGGCCTGCTCTAGCTTGCATGTGACATTTTAACAACTCGCCAAGATCAACAATAGCATGTTGTGGTGCATCAGAGAAACAGTCGGGTCTGCCTGCACTCACAGTGGGATGTTGTAGGAGACCCTCTGGGCTCGGATGAAGTCCTTGGGTTGATGCTGGGCGATGACATGCCAGCTGACTCCATGGTTGATGCTGTACTGCAGCAGGACAGCCCGATCCACTGTGTCAGGCCGGTCCAGGGCCACATTGCAGCTGTCTGTCTGGGATGTGCTGCCGATCTGCAGCACGAACATAATCTTGCTGCATGGGAGTGAAGGTATGGAGTCAGAGCACCGTCATGACCTGTAGCCAGGATCATGTAGACAACATCATCCATGGCACCACTCAACATATGAGCACCATCAAAGACACTCATGGTCAAAAACATTATCATAGCATTACTTATTATTTTTCAGTGGGTTATGAACCACAGCCTGTCTCTGGAAGGTTGTGGGGTCAAATCCCAATAGCCCCCAAATAATCTTCTGACCATTAAGCTCTTGAGAAAGACCCTACACCACCACCTCAACCAGGGATGCTGAAATCTGACCCTAAAACATTTACCACTCATTTATCACTTGTGCTGAATATATAAATGATTCAAACCTATCATGATGTACCTTTGCAAAGGTTCCTCAAGTTGTTAAAGGGGCAAGAAGCTTGCTAGTTCCTTGCTGGTTTGTCTAGATTTATAGCATATCAGGTGATGAATCAAAATCAAAATTAAGACAGTTAGAATCCTTACCTCCAATAAGTTTTCATTACAATTTCATGCCTCACCATTAACCACAAATATCGAGTGGCAGCCTGAAAAATAGTAGGACATTTTGCAGAAATGAAGCTAATTCATGAAGCTTTCTCCGCACCTTGCCCTGGTGAGGTCCAGAGGTTTGGTGATGGCCTGCCTCATCTTGCAGCCATTGAAGTAGAGTGAATCGCCATGGGCATGGGGAGAGAGCTGGCCGCACCCGTTACCCACACCTCCTCCCTGGATCAGCTGCCAGCTCTCATCAGACACGGCGCCAGACTCAAAGTTGTCCTTGATGGAGCTGGAGAGGTCAGTGCTGGACAGGGAGCAGTCATCACCTTAAGGAAGAAAAAGAAGAATGAAGCTTGATGGAGATACCAACAAAGCCAGTCCCAGCACCTATGTGACTGGTCGAGAGAAGCTCAACAGAGATGCCGACGAGGCCGATCTCGAGACCCCGCGTGACGGGCCAAGAGAAGCTCAATGGAGATGCCAATGAGGCTGGTCCCAGCATCTGCACACTGGGCCAAAAGAAGCTCGATGGAGTCACCGGAGAGGCCAGTCCCAGCACCCACGTGATGGGCCGAGAGAAGCTCAACGGAGATGCTGATGAAGCTGTTCTCAGCACTCACTTGACGGGCCGAGAGAAACTCAACGGAGATGCCTACAAGGCCGATCTCAGAACCCATGTGAAGGGTGGAGAGAAGCCTGATGCAGATGCCAATGGGGCTGCACGGAGAGAAACTTGATGCATATGCCAATGAGGCCGGTCTCAGCATCTTCATGACGGGCCGAGCGAAGCTCAACAGAGATACCGACGAGACCTGTCTCAGCACCTGTGTAACAGGCCATGAGAAGCTTGACAGAGACGCCAACCTGTCTGGTCCCAGAACCCACGTGAGAAGCCGAGAAAAGGTCGACAGAAACACCAAAGAGGCCGGTCCTGGCACCCATGTGATGGGCCAAGAGAAGCTCGACAGAGACGCCGCCCACATGATGAGACTTTTCTGTGAGACATTTCCATTTCACATGTTTCTTACTTGACAGATATCAGTCTTGAAGATTATAATGTCAAACTTCCTTTATCTTTTTAAAAAGTCTTCGCACAGCCCATTACTAGAAACTCCACAAGCCTCATCCCCTACCCCTCGCAGTTTTCATCTCTCTAACTGTTCAGCAACTTTCTGTGGAACCTCAGGATCCTTGAAGGTTTTTCCCAAAAGATGCCATGATAGCCCTGGGTTCTCCATAACGTAGATGGTAGGTGTGAATTTTTAATACGCAGTACAGGCCATTGCTTTGACAACCTTTATATGACACTTTCACACACATATGAAACCGTGCAGATTAGCTGGTGTTCAGTAAATGTGACAGTAAAACACTGGACCTTCGCTACTTCATGTTAAACAGGACAGCAGGAGATTGTTCTCACCCTGATGTCCCTCATCACAAATGCAGACAGCCCCACTGGTACAATAGCCATGGCCGCTGCAGAGGCCGGGACACGCTTCACCAATGTAAACGTGATCTACTCCCCAGCCCTGCCGCTCACCAGCACCCTCTTTCTGGATCCACCGGAACTGCGTCGCACTACAGGAGGTGAAACGTGGGAAAACAATAATTGACACAGCCAAAGAGCATGAATTCAGTCCAGATGTATTTCACATCTTCACAAGCTTTAAGAAAAAAGACCTTGAATATCTAAATGGAACCAGAAGGTGGTACCAAGTTCCACCAAGTTCACTAGAGACAGACAGAGACCCAACTGATAGTGAGAAAACCTAGACAGATCCAACAGAGAGAGTTGCATGAGACAGTGACTTCCTGTACCCAGAGGAGACATGGTCTGGCAGCTGGACAGTGACCCTGGTCCACACCGAACTGTTGACGGGACTGTAGATGGTCGACTCATGGAACTGGAAGGGGGAGCAGCCCACGTTGTTCACGGAGGAGGGGAGACACTCGGACTGTACCAAGTGCCAGGAATCAGACCTGGGGGGGGGAGCAGTGAGAGAAGGAGTGATTCATCAGTCCCATGCACTGAGTCACTGAGTATTTAGATGGTAAAACCCTCGATCACCTGGCATCCTTCCTGTACTCAAGCTTCACGGCATGGTGATCCTCACAGCTGTCCGCCTCGCAGCCCACCACAATCTGCAAGAGACTAAACACTCAGATACAGGGCCAGCCCCTGGCTGCCACCAGGGGGCCCCCATCTCATTACCCTGTGGTGGGTGTTGGGGCAAGGGGCCCAGTTTGAATTTTGCTTAGGGCCCCAAAAAGAGTTGGTCTGGCTGGTGTTCAAGATGCCCTTCGCCCTGTGCTTGCCTGGATCCGGGCTGACACTAACACCCTCTACTCAATAAGCAGCTGCTGCTGTGGTGATCAGTAACACAGCTCTTGTGGGGATTAATCAAATGCGGGTTAGTGTGATGATAAACAGAGATTTAGTGGAGGGGGGGGGGGCTGGGTACATGACACAGAGAGCTGTAGGGGTCCTGACCTTGAACTGCAGGATGTAGCCAGGCTGCACGATAAGCTCGCGTGTGACCAAGATGTTGTGAGTGCCGTCGCCGTTCTTGTTGGGCCAGTACAGATGGAAGGAGGGGTTTCCACAGAAGCCAGCCGTGCGTACAGCATTGGGGTAGAAGCTCCAGGATTCCTCGTGAGACATGCCCTCTGGGGGAGGGGGGCAAGTTCAGGAGAGCAGGGAAAGTAGGGGGGGGGACAACAGGGCAAATGAGGTTAACACTGAGGCCTCTTCCAGCAGGCTAAACCAGCTAATGGCTAATAGCACTAACCTTCATCGAAAGTGTCGAGCAAGGTGCTTGGGTTGATGTCAGACCCGCCCACCAGGATGTTGTCCAGGGCCCACTGAGCACGCTCCAGACCGGGCATGGCCAGGCCCGAGGAGATGGTAAAAGGCTGCCACCAGCGGAGGCGGGTGGCATTGGACAGCGCCCCCTCTGGCAGCACGATGTAATCCCTCCGCACAGACACATACTTCAGGTAATCCATCTCGTGCAGCAGGGTCCAGGACACACCTATGACAAGATGGGAAGGAGCGAGACGCCAAAGCAAAGGTGAGACACCAGATGGTGCTTTAAAGCAACCTGACATAAATGAGTCCCAGTGATGTCTTCGTGCCTAAGCTGTGATGGTGACCCCTGGTGTCAGTCGGTGGGGGAGATACTGGTCCATACCTCCATCGGTGGAGTAGTCCAGCAGCACTCCCTCTTTGCGGCACGTTGGCCGGTGACACATTGTCATGTTGTCCTCGCTCCCGATCCTCGCCCAGTACTCCACAAACCTGCCAAAGTATGACTCACCTTTAGCGTCGGTTAGCATTGTTAGCGTTGTTTTTAGCATTTCGGCTAAACCACAGGACTATCCAGTCAAGTCCCATCCTAGAGTGTGCACATGTGCTAAACGGGGATTTTCGGAGTACTGACTTGGCTCCACGGAGGTCCAGGTCCTGGGTGACAGCCTGCCGGGCGTTGGCGCCACTGAAGTACAGGGCCGTCCCCTCCACAAGCACCCCACAGTCAGTACAGGGGCGGCCCCCCTCCAGGATCTGCCATTGGGGATCGGGGGAGCCCTCCCAGTCAAAGCGCTCCTTCAGGGAGGTCTGCAGAGGAGTTACAGAGGAGGCGCAGACCCCATCAGTATGGACACCAATATCCAGCCTGGAAACTGAGCAGTATGAGATATTACAACATCTCACATTCATTAACAGTCAGGTTCGAGTCCTGATTGCTTAGCAAGTAACTGCTTATTACAGGTGTGACAGTCTTATCTGGAAAGGGCGTGTGGTTGTGCGGGGTTTCACTGATCCCTAATTAGATTACTAATTAGAGGACTGATTGGCTGAAGAGTCCTCACACCTGGGTCTGAGCAGCTGACCTACAGGTCATCCCAAAAACCTGCATACACACCGGCCTTTTGCAGATAAGATTGCCTCCTGGCTTATTAAATAAAGAACATAAGAAATTTACAAACGAGAGGAGGCCATTCGGCCCCTCACGCTCGTTTGGGGATTAATGATAATATTAATAATAAATATAGGCAGCACAGTAAGTTAGCAGATAGCCCTGTGTGTTTGTAGGGGTTTCTATCAGATCACAGAACATGTGCTTAGTTGACCTGGTGTTTTTAAACCGCTCCTAGCATGTGCTAGGCGAGTACGCATGGATGCCCCTGCCACAAGACCCACCGGAACCCCGGTAGACAGAGGCGGTACCCTGAGCGGCGAGCTGGCGTGGCAGCCGGGCCCAGAGAAGCCGGGGTCGCAGAGGCAGCGCTGGTCCAGGCAGTCTCCGTGGCCCCCGCAGTGGCCCTCGCACGCCGGCCCGATGTAGAAATTCTCCAGGGCCCACTGGGTGTCCGAGTGCTGCTGGTAGAACCGGAAGCGCACCGACCTGCCCCCCACAACCCCGACGTAAGAGAAAACACGCTCACACACGTATGCATACATAATATAAGCTACATGTAAACATCTATCCAAATAAATGGCTATAATGACTACGCCTCTGTTGGGATAGGAACCAACAACCCTCTGGGTACAAGTCCTTGCCCCTACACACGTAAACCTGATTCAATGCTACCCCAAATAGGTACATAGCAGTAAAGCGCATGTCTAAATGTTTTAAGGGAGACACAGCTGCTTTAATGGATGAGGGCCAACTCACGTGTCAGTCAGGCTGTCTGCCAGCGGGTAGATCACCCGCTTCCAGGCCTCGGCCGGGAAGAGGACGGACGGCTGGGACACCTGGCCCCCACACTGCGGGTCAGCGGGCAGGCACTGGGGCACCAGGTACCTCCAGGACACGCCGAAGTCCACCGAGTACTGGACATGGACCTGTCTCTCGGCAAGTCGCTCTGGGATACCACAGCCCATAGCCATCTGGATGGGAGCAGACCAACAGCCAATGGGCACAGGCCACAGGACAGCATAGCATGAGAGTCATGTGACACAGG
The DNA here is from genome assembly GCA_025773925.1 of Cryptomyrus ogoouensis. Taxonomy (NCBI): domain Eukaryota; kingdom Metazoa; phylum Chordata; class Actinopteri; order Osteoglossiformes; family Mormyridae; genus Cryptomyrus; species Cryptomyrus ogoouensis. The sequence goes on along the minus strand of JAOYFF010000116.1, from coordinate 3,344,878 downwards.
CGACCAATGAAAGCCCATTGTGACCCCGTGCCTCGGCCTGCTGACCTTGAACTGCATGACCCAGCCGTTGCCCGGGACGATGTCGTGCGTGACGGCGTACACCTCGCGCCCGTCCACGTTGCCGCACACCATCACGCCATCCGGGGAGCCGCAGAAGCGCTGCAGCACGCAGTCCTCCGAGAACAACCAGTGGTCACTCACTGCGTGACACACAGTCCAGTCAGTGTATCGCCCCCTGGGGTTTACTGTCAGCTCAGTTACTCACGCTGTGCCACAAGACATAAACTATAGCCACTGTAACAACCGTAACAAACCACTAAGTCAGCCCGATAGGTTTTTTGGTCTCATAAGCATAAGATCTATAATGACAGAATGAGTAATTGCTATTAAAACATCGTTTTCTACTATTATTGGACTCCCTCTTGCTGGATTATTAATTTATACAGCAAGATGTTTTCATGTGGCAGTTCAGATTAAGTTCATTTAGCAAACATTAAAATCTAAGACTCCTTCTTGGACTAGAACCGGCTGGGTTGTAAGTCACTGTTTCACCACACCTGGCCCCACCCTTACTTCCATCTTCCCCTCGACCCCACACACAGCCCACCCCCTACCTGTGGTGGGCTCCTCCAGGTCAGGCAGGTGGGTGACACGTCCCACAGAGGCTCCATCAGCGGGGGCTCGCTCGTGATTGGGCAGGGCAACTCCCCCGAACGTGTCCAGGATCTGGGCCCGAGGGTCCGAGCCAGCAATGAGCACATTGTCCAGAGCCCAGTCGCTGTGGTCCACGCCATCATGCTGTGGCTGCCACCAGCGGACACGCACTCCCTCCACCCGTGCAGCAGGGGGCAGCAGCACATTCACAAACCTATGTGTGGAGCACCAAAAAGAACAAGCAACCTTTACTTGCAGTTGCTGTCAGATTGAAATATCATGAGTTATACAGGTAATTGGTACAAGAACAGCGAGTAGTATTACTGTATACATTGCATTAAAATTAGAGGTTAGTTTCTCACGGATTTTGACAGCCGGAATGTGTTCCCTGCCAAGCAGGGCATACGCATATTATCTTTTATCTAAAATGACTTACAATAAAAGGGAGGGTTATAATTTTTACAGGCACTCTGTGGTATTTGAGACCATAACCTTTGTATACTAACACAGCACTCTACTTGTTGAGCTGCAGGCACCTACCCAGGCTTGCTGTACTGGTCATAGAAAATCTCCGTCAGCAGGTTCCAGCTGATGCCACCATTCAGGCTGAACTCCAGCAGGACTGCCTGGTTACGGTTGCTAGGGGGCGCCATGCAGCCATACATGAAGTAGAACTGGATGAACTCGGCGCTGGTGAGGTTCAGGTCCACGGTGACCAGCTGACGACTGCAGCTCTGAGCATGAGGGGAATCGGGATGAAGGGTCATTAAATATACGGTGGTTTAGTAAGAAAGAAATCACGAGTATTTGCTTTGCTCTTTGTACATCTACACAATATTTACAAACTGACCAGCAGGTGGAGCAATAGTTATGCAGCAGGACTTGTTGAAAGAGCATTTATTAAATAGCACTATTGAAAATAATGCTTGGTTTGCAGACTCGGTTTTCGTAGCAGAAGATTTTTTACGTCTGATTTGTCGCAGTAATATCTTAAGCCTGATTTGTCGCAGTGATGATTTGTTTATGCCTGATTTGTTGCAGTGATAATCCGTTTACGTCTAATGTGTGACAATTTGCTTACATCTGATTTGTAAGTTGTAGTTTACGTCTGAGAAATAAGTGATAGCCTGTTTACAGCTAATTTGTCAATGATAATCTGTTTATGTTTTATATGTGATAATGATATTATGTTTACGTCTGATTTGTGACAGTGATAACCTGTTTATGTCTGATAGGTAACAGTATCAATTTATTTACATCTGATTTGTTACAGTGATAATCTGTTTATGTCTGACTTGTTACAGCGTTATGTTTATGCTTGATTTGTTACACTGATGAGTTTATGTCTGACTTGTTACAGTAATATCCCGTTTATCTTGACCAGTTGCAGTCCAGCTGGGTTTTGTTTGCTTTTTAAACACACCGGTGAGCCGTACCCCACTGAAGTGTAGAGCCTCGCCCGACGCCACGGCCCCACACACGCTGCTTAGCTTGCCCCCTGTTACCAAGAGCCAGCTGCTGGGATTCGGCGCCCGACTGAAGCTGTCCTTGAGCTGGGAGGGAAGGGGCGACTGCGGCTCGTCGCAATAGACCCCACCCCACTCCGGGTCACAGCTAGGGAGAGACGGGAGTGAGCAGATGGTGGACTTTCATACCATTGGTCACTCAGCAATTACCTATCGCACCAGAAGCAAGCACATAACTAGCCACACGGACAGTGCCCCCTACTGGCCACATGAACAGCAGCTTCTTATGGCCACATGGACAGTGCCCCCTACTGGCCACGTGGGCAGCAGCTTCTTATGGCCACATGGACAGTGCCCCCTACTGGCCACATTGACATATAATTATATGTCACTCACACGCAGGTGCTCTGCTGACAGCGCCCATGTCCAGAGCACATGTCCGGGCAGCCGTCCCCGATGTACAGGTTGTCCAGGGCCCACGTCTGCTGCTTGTCAAAGGGAGCTGGCTGGTACCAGCGGAACCGAGTCGCCGGGGACCTGTCAGACACAGCACAGGCGGGTCTAAGTCCGGGGGTCTAAGTCCGGGGGTCTAAGTCCGGCCGGCAATGTGGTGTCGAACGGCCGAGCTGCGTGTGCATGGTAATGTGGGACGGACCTGGCGTAGGGGGGGACGGGAAGGGTGACACGCCCCCACTTGTTGTAGGTGTCAGACACCAGAAGCCTCTGCAGTGTGTAGGCGGGGCAGTCGGGGCTGCTGGGTAGGCAGTCCCTCACCAGCGGCTGCCAAGACAGGCCCAGGTCCAGGGAGAACTGCAGCTCCACCGCTGCACACACATGCACGCACACACACACACACAAGCATGAACAGACACAAGCAACAAAAACACATGGGAACAAATTAGCAACACTGCAAGTAGATGCAGTCACACCCAGTGGAAGTTAAGCAGAATTAATGTCTAATTAATGCCCATCCAACTATCCATCCATCCATCCATCGTCTGCTGCCTATCCAGGGCTGGGTTGTAAGGGCGGCAGTCTAAACAGGGACGCCCAGACCTCCCTCTCCCCAGCCACCTCCTCCAGCTCCCCCAGGGAATACCAAGGCGTTCCCAGGCCAGTCGAGAGATATAATCTCCAGCGTATCCTGGGTCTGCCCCGTGGCCTGAAACACCTCCCCAGGAGCCGTTCAGGAGGCATCCTAGATAGATGCCAAACCACCACAGCTGGCTCCTTTCGATGTGGAGGAGCAGCGGCTCTACTTTGAGCCTCTCCTGAATGTCTGAGCTCCTCACCCTCTCTAAGGCTGAGCCCAGACACCCTGCGGAGGAAACTCATTTCAACTAACTGCAATTAATGCAATTAATTTAATTAATGCAAACCAGTGTGTATTTGATCCACCACCATCATCCCCACGAAATGTAGCCCCCCCCCCCCCCCCCCCCCCCCCCCCCCCCCCCCCCCCCCCCCGCGCCCCCCGCTGGGGCGCGCGGGCGCCGGGGCGGGCCCCAAAC
>JAOYFF010000116.1:3291545-3318022 GCA_025773925.1 Cryptomyrus ogoouensis | reverse complement strand
GGAGAGCCCAGCCCCGCGCCCCCCCCCCCCCCCCCCCCCCCCACACACCCACACCCCCCAGCCTGATTCATCCACTTGCCTTATCCCCCCCCCCCCCCCCACACACACACACACACAGCAGAGAGCAAATTGCCCTGTGACAGCCGCAGCCATTCCACAATATTACCCAGCGCAAGTTTCAATCGAAGTGAAACAAAAGACATTAAAGGGTCATTGGGGGGGGCAGGGAAAATTAATGAAATAACACCCAAATCTTCCCTATTCTAGCGCATTGCGCCCCCCCCATCCACCCACCCCAATCTCCCCTCTTCCTGTCAAATAATTTCAACCAAATCCTTCTTGATACGACATCACAGAGCCCGGGTGGAAGAGATAATCCTTGACATCCTTATCACTAACCCCTCTTTTATTGAGTCTCCTCCGCATTCGCCGGTCGTGTTTCGCCGATACAATCTGCCAGCCAACGCGGGCCTTGGCGGATTGCACATCAAAAAAAATAATAATAATAATGATGGCAAGAAAGACAGGCTTCCCCTGGGGGCCATTGTGATGTCACAATCAGCGCCGCTCTGTGTGTTCTGTGTGACAGGAGGATTTCAGAAACTCCGTTTGATTTGCACTTTGTTACGTGCTGTTTATGGCATAATGGACACAGCCAACATCTTTTCCCCTCCGGGCTTCTGATGTTAAAAATAACAGAGGAAAGTGAACCTCAGTGATTCTTGGTTTAACCTAGCACCCACCCAGAGCCGGTACATCCGCGCACAATGTTTACAACTTTGTAGCTTCGTGAGCACGTGCCAGAATGTCAGAGAACCTTCGCATCACAAGTGCACAAAGGCGCGTTCAGCTCCTTGAAGAGGTTACACTCTTGTCAATAAGCACCTGCAGATAAAAGGTGTCTTCTGCCCAAACCGAAAAGACAATGGGGAGAAAATTCCTTGCATTCCATGACATCAAAAGCCCTTTGGTTTTTTCGGCCAATCAGAGCCGTGGGCGTGGCCCTCCTATCGGTGTGCGGCGCAGGAGCCAGATGAAGAGATCACTGCTGAACAAGCACACAGATTCCATCACGATGGATTTCCTCTTGTGCAGACAGTGTTTAGTCGTCTGCCATTCGAATGACCAAATCGCATTGTTGTGATACGTAGGAATCCTCTTTGTCTTTGTGAACATCAAGCGTCTTTTTAAACATGAGACACTTTAAGAATTAACAGGATTTCTTTTCTCCCCGGTTTGAAAATCATGTTTGAAACAATCAGGAATTTGTCCTAAACCAATGGCTGGGGTATCTAAACACTTTCTGGGTTTCCACCCAGTGTGCTTGACATTGCAGAAATTATATCCTAATTTATTTATTGTAGAAATTCAAACACAGGGCTTGATGGGTCTTTAGTTGGATCATGGAGTCCAGTCAGAAGTAAGAGCGTGTGTGTGTGTGTGCAAAGCTATTGTTCCCAGCATAGAAGCGTATTAAAACTGACCAATCAGAAAGAAGGAGAGCAAGTAAACAGAGTGCTTAGAGTCTCACCAATCAATGAGGCATGTTGTTCAGGAGACAGGGCCATAAGTATCAGAGTGGTCAAGGATGTAGACTTGCCTGGAAGTCATTACATATTCAACTCATTTTTTTGGGGGGGGGGGGGGCTCCTGCTAACCTGAATCAGTTCGTAATAAATGTACAGCTTAACAAATGAGTAAAATGGAGCTTTTTATAGACACTTTGGGGGGAAAAAAATCACTTGGTGAGCAGATAAAATAAAGCCCAATATTAGTCAACAAGCGTATTAACCTTTTATTACTGCGAGGCTGAGAGCTGGTCTGTAACTGCCAGGTTAATGGTAGGCCATTAGGGCCAAGCTCATCAGTTCAGGGTAATTAAGTATTTATGCATGACATTTGGAAATCCTTGATACAAAGTGTTGCCATTAATACCCTGTTAATAAATCAGTAGTAATAAAGTATTTATAAACACCATTTGTGACCCTTAATCTAAAACATCACCAAGCCAATGTGTTTAAGTGTTAGTGCTGAGCTCGGTGGAACATGGTGACAGCCAATCAGAGCGTACGCCACTCCCATCATGGGCAGAGGGTAGGCCACTAACCCTGAGGGGGGCGGCATGGGTTGATCCAAACGAAGAAGGTCGGGGTCAAGAACCTTTACGGACCCCCCCAAACAGACACCCAGATGTGCAATGGGTAAAGAGAAGCTTTGTTATGATGCATGGGTGACTCCATCACACAACTAATTAACACCTTTTCATGGCGGCCCAATTAAGGCCATCCAGTGTTCCCTCTTCCAGATAGTCACATCCGGGCTGGAATCTTACATACCCTTACGGAAAAACAATCCAAGAGATATATAGAGATAGATATCCAACTCCAGTTTTCTTGTTGCTGTAAGTGTTACTATCTGACAGCATTATTGATACAAGCCTTTTCGACATTAATATAAACTTTTTCAAATCCTCCTCCTCTCTTTCCCATCCTTTTCCACTGGGGGTAACGCGTCCATGAAACCCGTGTGGCCGCGGTTATCGCGGTGCATCAAGGTTAATCAGTGCGACGCGGATGAGACTCGCCGCAGCTCACGAGCCGCCATCCCACTGTTCGTACATCTGCTTCACAGAAATTCATAGAGCCTGTCGCCTCGGTAATCACCATCTTCATCACTGACCCAAAGAGGAGCGGGCGCATGGAGCTGGCGATAAATACAGAGAAGAAGAATCGGGGTGAGCAAAAAGGGGAGATGCAAAAACAACAGGGAAAAAAATTAAAAAGCAGAAAGTTGGCACTTTGCTCTGGGGATCGAGAGCGGAGCTGCAAACGGAACGAGGAAAAGAGGGATGAGCGGAAGAAGTGGGCTTTTCCTGGGCTTCCAGTTCAGGAATGGCTGACTTCATCTTCCGCATAAGCAGAAGCGTATGTAGGCACTATGTATACAGCCTCTCCCCAGGTTACGATGGGGTTACGTTCCGATTAATATATCGAAATGCGAAAATATCGTAAATTGAAAATGCATTTTAATACCATACACCTAACTTAACAAACGTCGTAGCCTAGCCTACCTTAAAGATGCTAGAGCAATTACAGTTGGGCAAAATCTTTAGCACAAAGCCCATTTTATAATAAAGTGTTGAATATCTCATGTAATATATTGAATAATGTACTGAAAGTGAAAAAACATTTACCCATCTTGAAGTTGAAATGTTGTAACGCAGACCATCATAACCCAGGGAGCGTCTGTGTATAGTGTTAAGTACAGCCTCCTTATCTTGTACTGTCCTGTGTTTTTATGCGTTTTAATCTGTTGTTAATTCCTCTTTTTAGTGTCACTCGCTGTCTGAATGTCACGCCATGGAGTTTTAGCCTCTCGTTGATCTGTATACTTGTATACGGATGTTATGGCAAGAAAGCCCTCTAGACTTGACTTCTACCTCCATATGCACACCCCCTTCGTAAGGCGTTGGACGTGCAAAGAGCCGTGATTTACGGCGGGCGAGCTTGATCTCCTAAAAGTCTTTACGCTTTACACTACAATAATTCTTCTTGGCCCGAGCCGAAATGAATGATGTGTCAGCGGCAACAGTCCAGAATAGATTTTAATAGGCTGACACCTGGGGGACTGGGTGGTGGCAGGAGGGGGTGTATTTGACGAGGATAAGGTACACAAACAGGACAGAGATGAAATCCAGAAAGCTATTACTGGAAGAAAGAACCATCACAGACAAAGCTGTAAAATTAAACAGGGTGGTGGGGCGGGGGATAGAGGCGAACATGAGGATGTTAATATGACCGTGACATTGTTAGTGCGGGGAGGGGGAGAGAACGGGCTGTCCAGGTGAGCGCAGCGGCATAAATCGTAGTTATGCGCTCATACAAATCATGCCTTTAGTTTGCGTGTCCTTCAGGGCTCCTGCCTTATCGTGGGCCGCAGACGCCCTCGCATTTACATTCAAGCTGACGTCCGCTATCCGTCTCCCAAAATTTACAGTATGTGACCGGAATGCACCTAAAACAATGGCAGCCGGGGGACCCGCGTTTACGGGGCTGCGACCCAAAGTGTGGTGAAAATTAAAAAAGACAGACAAGAAAAGGCACGAGATTTATAGGGGGAAAAAGGCTGAAAGGTTTCGAGCTTTTTGAAAGTCTTAACGGATCAGCAATTAAGACGCCGTGCAGAGAAACGTGAGTTATGCCATTTATGTCCTTTTTAATTCAGACTCTTATAAAGAAGACTGCTTGTCAGGTAAGAATCCTTTCCAGCCGGTTGGCCGGAATGGAAGCTTTTCCTACCAGTAAGCACAAACACCGTAAATATACTGCGCCGCACGGCGGCTCCCGAACGGGCGTCAGACTCCACAGGGGCTGTAATTTCTCACCCGCTCACTCCGCCTGTCGTCTTCTGCGTTGGTAGCCGGCTTGGTCCCTCGCACGGGGGCCTGACACAGCCCTGTGAAATACCAATCACTGCATTAATACCGCGGGGAAGACTCATAAATGTGTCAGGAAGAGAGATCTACAATGTCGTATTTCACTTTTTTTCTATTTTAAAATGGTGAGTTATGGCAACAGAAATGTGTACCCATTAAAGGTGATATGATGTATTTTCTGCCTTGTTCTGAAGCTCATTCGTCAAGTCAGACAATAAAGAAAACGGCACTTACACCCCCACCCCAAACCCTTTTTCTCCCTACCTCTCTCTCTGTCCCCCTACCTTCTTGTCTGCTGTCCCCTGTAATTTATGGTTCCCCAGTCCAGAAACCTCCTGACAGACTGTAGATGCAACTTTCCCTCTTACCTGCCATATGGCCATTCATAACTTTTTTTAAGTGTGCTCGTAAGTTATTGATTCCTCCGCAGAGAGATGAAGTGTGACAAAGGGGAAGAAAATAAAGACCAAATTAAACCAAAAACTAAGAACCATGCAAACAAACACAGACGTGAGCGTCGGCGTGGTGAAATACTAGAGGTGGACCGTAGAATAAAAACGCCGCTCAGGAAACGAAAGTAGCCTACATCGATGAAATTAAAGTACACACTCCACAAAGACAGTATAAGCCATTTTTAGCTATTTGTTGTAGCTTATTTCATGCCTCTATTCCTTGGATAGTTGACCAATGAGCATACTTCAACAAAAATGAACTATCATTTATTTTGTTAGGTTTAAATAGTAGGATTGGTTTATCAACCGATGCATCCTTCGACATTCACGAAATGAAGTCCTGGACAGCACCGAGGCTGAGTATGATTATGTGAATCCTTAACTTGTTAACTTTTAGTTGCCTTTCAATCCACAGTCGTTCGGGAACTTGTGGTCCATTGCAGAATTCTCAATGGAATCCTGGGGAATAATGGGAATGTTTGGAATGCCAGAAGAAAAGCTGGACAGTTGAATGCGGGTACATTTCTGTTTGTGGGGTTAAGGGACGCCTTTTGTGGTAATTAACAGAAAAGAGTATTTGTCCCAGCACAAAGCTCGCAATAGAACGCCTTTACTTTAGAAATCGGTGAAGCCCGTACGTCAGGGCAAATGACGCGGAGAAAAAAAGGCTATTCTCTTACTCAGAATATGCTAAACGCAAACATGATGTGCCCGATTTAGTATTAGTTAATACACGGCACGGTTAAACAGCGATGAAAGAACGGCAGTTTTAATCGGACTAACAACCCACACCACAAGCCGTATCCGCAGCTCCTCTGCAAGTTAAGTTACCCAATCCCGCTTTTTCTTTGTAAACTCCACTCAGGGACTTTCTGTAAGCCGTCCCGACCCAGAGCTGTCAAAACGCGTACCGTGAAATTAACGAAGTGGGCGGACCCGTATAATAATCATTTGTTTGATGTGACAAGACTCAGGGGCGTTGATTTGCTCACACGTTGATAGATATTTAATTGAGCGCCAATATCCATCGTCACATCAAAGACAGGGAGAATGACAAGGGTCCCCTTTCAAGAAGGCTGTCAGTGACTGGCACATTTCATTTTTTTTGTTTCCTCCTCGGTCTCCAGTTGTCGAACAGAAAACCCTTTATAGCAAATAGCAACAAAATATAGGAGTCATATTTCTGAGCGCTCAGTCCTTATAATAATAGGCTACAGGTCACTTCATTTGGAATTATAATACAGAATGTGTTAGATTTGCACAGCCTCTAACAGATACTAAAATAGCAACCTATCCTTAACCATGAGAGGACATTTAATATTTTTGTAGGCTACATTATGTCTTTATTTTAAAAATACACTGTCACTTGCTAATTAGTGGAAAGCTATGTTCTTTCTCCGCTGTTTCTATTCGCGTTGAACCGCACGGCTTTGCTTAGACAGGTAATGTCAAAACTGTCCGCAAGCTGGCAGGATAAGGACGGATTGCTGATTGATGTAAGGGCATTCCTGCGCTGACAGCGCCGTGTTTTGCAGGCGAAGTGCTTGCCAGAGACTAACCCGCACGCGGACCCGCAGACGCCCAATACATCATGCATTGTTATACTGTCAACCCCTGCTGTGATTTATGCTGCGTCTGGGTGCCAGTTTAACCATAATGCGCTTGATTACCGATTTTAAACCAGAAAACTACACACCTATCTGTCACTCAGTCTGTCACTCGTCCTTCGCGGTTAACTTTAAATACGACGGTGCTAAATCGCACATAACATCTATTTGTCTTATGATTTTTTTTCCAGAAAGTGATATCTTTTTCGCCTTGATCCCGAGTTAAAGGTTCCTATTTTCCTATTTTAGACTGGAATTTCATTGTACGTATGTTGTTACTTCCTCATTATTTTTCAAAACAGACTTTAACTTTGTATGAATAATTGTACCCTTCAAAGAAGACAAGAACCTATCGAAATGTGAATGTTTTTCCATTTTTCAAAGATTGAGTCCCGAACATGAAGAAATGGAAAACATGGGAAAATTTGGGACTCAGTCCACAACCCGCTGCCATACGGACATAATTGTTACAACAAGACACTTGGGGCTGGGAGCTGCTCGCTGAGGTGACAATTAATTGGCAGAAGCACGTGATTTAATCACTCTGTCTAACTCTGTCGCGGAGTAGTGAGGTAGCCTATGTCTAATAAAATACCGCTCCGAGACATTTGTGTGTCTGTAGAATAACTTCGCCTTTCCTTTCAATTAATTTTAACTAGACGGAGGGGTCGATCAGTAGTTATGGCCTAGATATTCTCACTGGACTAAGGAGGATATCAATGTTTGAGAAGGGTTAGGATTAGAAAAGGTCTATTATTGATGCTCCAGCTCAGCTTCAGCAAGTAAAATACATTTCACAGTTATTTACGAGTGAAGGCGGGTGTCAGTTGTGGGGATATTTTTATGGATGATTTCTGTACCAGAGGTGCAACACCACAGTAGGAACGTAACAAGAATCTCTACTTTACATCCCGTACTGCATCACACAGAACCAAATTAGTGCACCATGTACTATTACTCTCACGAGAGCGGGTTTTGTGGGGGCTTAGTTCCCCTTCGAGGGGCAATAGGAAAATGAAAATGGCAGTGATGTCAGATGAATTTTACAACCTCTCGTGGTATTACAAGAATCCTGTTTTTTATGGACTGGAACGCCGTGGTCTAGCGGTTAAGGTGTCGATGACATCATGCTCCATAGATTAATTTATTCAGCACATGCGTGCAGGGGGAGTTTTTACCGCTTCGGTACTTGCAGAATCGGCTTGGAATTTACATTGCAGAAACGAAACGGCCGTTCTGCGGTTGAAGCGGCGTCCGCTTTGGGAACAGAGGCTGTGTTTGTGGACACGCATGGTATCATGTCGTTTTTCCCCCTGTTCCCCCATGTTTCGCTATCACACAGAACACGAATTCCCTTAATGTCCGTGTACAGCAAAGTCTGTCCCGATATATACTTTTCCACACTCTTTAGCCTTTCGCAGTCCAGTCTGCGTTTGCGTCTGCCTGGAGTGGAGTGGAGAGAGAGCAGGCGAGTAGGGGGCTAGGTAAGTGAATGTGTGTGTGTGTGTGTGTGTGTGTGCGTGCGGGGGGGAGGGGGGGGATTTGGACCTCTCCTATAGGAGAGCACTTTTAACAAGCATGAGGAATGTGGGGGAGATTTCATTTTACAAGATGTTCTGAAGTGAAACGTGTCAGGGGTCCCGTGAATGAGTCGATTGTGGCTTCATCCAAAAGGCCTTTTCTAGCAGGGCTGCAAAAACACCTTTGATGTCAGCTGAAATTTCACACAATAATGTACGCCAGTTCGATCCTGGGCTGAATCTCCCTGGCAGACCACACCTCCCCCCCCACCTAGCACCAGATAAGTTCTTCACTAGCAACACAATAGAATTTATTGTAGGCCAGGAAGGACGAGCACAGGAATCCTCAGCACGTGCTGTCGTGTGGGCGGGTGTGTGTGTGTGTGCATGTGCGCGTTCACGTGCGTGTGTGTGTGTATTTGGGAGTCTTCTCTAGCTCAGCACTTGTCACCTTCACTTAAAAGGAAAAAAAGGGAATCATTATACAGGATGAGCACCTACTGGGAAACATCTTGTCCAAGTGTATAAACAGACCAGCAGGCAGATGACAGGCACTGTAGACAAGAGTGCTGGGGATGATGGAACAGGAAGTGAGGACAAACACTGGCTGGGCGGCCATCTTGTATATAGATAGCACTGTTTTGGTAGCGAGTGACAAGCGGGACCAAGAGATTAAAGGGAAGCCTGTGTATGAATACACAGATACATCTCAAAGGCTCTTCCTAGAAGTGTATTCCTACAATAATTAACATTTTGGCTCTATTTCCACACTGCATGGTAAAGTTCATAATACTGAATATTAGAAATAAAGGATTTTTCCAGGGATGGGGGGGTGACCCTCAAATGCACATACCGCACACGCATGCTCACACACGCGTGATGCGTTACACGTGAGCACATCCGCGTATGCCGAGATGCACGGCTGAGCCTGTAGATGAAATGAAAATCTGTTTTACAGTTCACCAGGGCCGCTGACTCACATATGTCAGCTACACCTCCTAAAACTGTCTTGTTTTGCTTTATTATATTGTTATTATTTCTGGAGAGCTCACAGGATAGCAGCGGTGCGCTGGTCTGGCTCTCCATTTCCATACCGCACACCCCATAAATCAGTCACAGCTAATTAAACGGTGCTGATTTAAAGGCCTGCCTTTCGTCTGTCCTTTCCCCTCATTCTTTCCCTTTATCGCGTCGCTCCTCCTGGTCTGCAGCCCCACGGATCTCAGAATCTGAGCTGGTCTCAAGGAACAGGGGGAAAGGAGAACAAGCCCCCAAAATAAGGACAGAAGGACAAGCCCCAAATATGGTGACAGGAGGACAAGCACCAAAATGGGGACAAGACAACAAGCCCCCAATACAGGGACAGGGTGATAGCCCCCCTATACGGGGCAGGATGACAAGCCCCCAAAATGAGAACACCTTCAGAGGACCCAGATCCCTGCATGTAATAGAGTTGAGGCTGCTGGGATGAGCCCAGCTAATCTGTCCGAAGAGATTCATACCCACCAGAACATGCACACGCGTGTGCATGCACGACGTACAAATTCACAGGGACACACGATTGCACGCAGGTGGATGGCCTATTGTCAAACATGGAGGCTGTTTTATTTTTCCATAAGAAGATTCCGGCACTGACGAAGACAATTCAATGTGTTTTCCACAGCACAGTTTTTCCGTGTGGATCCTTTGGAGATGCTCCGCATAATTTATTTCCAAGGATGAGAATAAAATGTTGCCATGCGTGCTCTTTGATCTCGCCTCAGTGAATTGTGCTTTTGGCAAAGGGGGCCGCATAAAGTTCTGAGATTTATACGCACCCGAAAAGCTAAAGTCTCCTTTGAGTTTGAGCAGTGTCTCATATGGTCGTAGAAATCTCTCGTAGGCAGGACTTTAGGAGAGGTTAATGTAAACAACATCTGGCTAAGAAGGCACCTCGGGGTCCCTTATTTACACACGATATAATATTTGAAGGTCGCAGCCGCCGTCGTTTAACCTGCCATATAACTCATATGTCGACAATGGGGCTGGAGGTAGAGAACGCACACGTCAGCGCTCAGGCGGGGGTCCGCGCAGCGTGATGATGAGGGTCCCTAGTGTCACATGCTCGTGTTGAACAAAGAAATCCTATTTCAGCTTTGATTTCCTTTCTCTTTGTTAAAGATCGCTGCATGAAATGGGTAGCTTCTTGGTATCTGGTGTTTCTACTTAAAAGGGTCTCTTATGAGGGGAAATTCATCATCAGGCAGCTGGACGCTATGTGGCTTAGTGAGTTATAACACTGTGCCTGTGATCAGAAGGTCATTGGTTTAAATCCCTTAGTCAGCCGAGGAATTTCACATTTGGGTCTTTAGGCGAGGCCCTTAACCCCGGTTTCAGGGACTGTCTGACCCTCAAGTCATATGTTGCTTTGGACAAAATCATCCGCAGACCAACTAAATATGTGAATATGATTCTGTTTGGCCCATAACACATATCTTACACATGAATTAGCTGCTAGCACTGGACATAAAACAGCCAGATGTAGTCCCTCATTTGTGAGACACAATGTTCCCCGGGTCCCTTTCATGCTCTCCTCCGTCCCCCTTCCCACTTCCCACCTCCCTCACCATCTCCAATAGGGCGACGCTCTGGGCAGCACGATCCGCAGCAGATCTGATCACGAGAAGAACTGGTGTTTCATTAAATTACCGCTATGCCGTGGGTCTGAGTGCCGCGCGAGATTAGCTTAGCTTCAGGAATGTCTCCCTTATTGGATTTCCCTTAGTCGCGTTAGGAAAGCCATAGAGTTAATGAGACTACTCTGTTATCCTGTTAACTATTAACTTTATCAGATAAATAGCACCTTCTTATCAAGTAGCAGTAAGGCTATGCTATACCGCCATTGCAGGGGCCAAATGTACATCCTCACCAGCCAAGTAGAGGTGATGAAAGTGAAACTAAATACACAGTTCTTGTTTAATCAGTATATATTAAAGTATATACATGTATTAAAAGGAAGTCTTTGTTTTGGTCTAGCAATCAGAAAGTCCAGAGTTTATATATTGGCACAGAGTGCTGTTATTTTTCATATCCTGCACACACACTGACCCCACGAAAGCATTAGCAGGTTGGAATGACATCATCTTCCGTATTTTCCCTTTGAATAGGAGGCCAATGCAAAGGAGGGTGGATGGATCAAACCTTGTTCCTGGGCCCCACAGGTGTTTAAATTCGACGACACAAGGTGCCCCTTGGCAGGGACTAAAAGTACGAGTATGTGAGACAGAGCCAGCGAAAACAATGGGGAAGTCAGACAACAGGTAATTACTCAGCAACAATTACGTCTCCCCTTCGCATTTGCATAATCACATTTGCTGGGAAATCGATGTCAGGATGAATTAAAACGTTGCAAAAACACAGCAAAAGTGCTAGATCATCCGAGACACGTTGCAGACAAGATTTAAAGAGGGTTCATTTACTTTTATCCAGTGACACCTCAGGTTTGCCAAATGTGACATGAAAAAAAATGACAAAGAAAATGGAAAGCGGAGCCACGATTTACAATGTGTACTGAACTTGCAAACAATTTATACTGCTGGCTGACCTGGATTATACTGATGATATAAGAATGGGTGCAAACACAAATGGACAGTTCCTGGCTCACAGCCGTCAGGACACCCCATAGGGTCACCAGAGGAGGGGGGAGGCCTTTGTGCGCCACGTCTCCAGATGTCAGCCATCGTCGTCGCTCCCCCCCCCAGGGGGATGGACGGGCTCAGAAAGTCACACGTGTGTCCCAGCACCCCTGTCACGCGTGTGTATATGTAAGTCAGCCTCATCCAGGCTGTTTTGCTCAAGCTTAGCCAACGTGACAGGCGGTGGTTTACACTACCATGCTGCACCACAGAGTAAGAAACTGAGAGAGAGAGAGAGAGAGAGAGAGAGAGAAAAAAATGACACACAACCCTTGCCCCGTTTCTCCACCACTGTAACTGGAGGGAACGTACAAGCCAGCAAATTGCATTTGTCACTTAATTAGAAACAGGCACGGCAAGTACGCCTTTGGGTCAAAGGTGGCGTTTGTGGCAAGTCCCATATTCCTGTTTGCGTTGCATAAGCTCAGCAACACTAGTTAGGCTCACAGTTTGATAATGGGACTATTTTTCATTGCATGGTAAACAATCTCAAATGTCAAGAATAGTGCTGGTTCTGAAATATAGTTATGATTAATAAATAATATTAAAGTATTTTCTATTGAACATGGCGACCTCACGTGTAAATAATACAGCAGAAACAAGCACTCGCTGTTTCCCTAATCTAACTAAATCCATCACTAGTTGATGTGTTGGATCCAAGGGAGGCACAACTAAGAAAGCTGTCATATTCCGTAGTGGGGGTTGCAGGGGGGTTGTGGGCCCTGCTTTTAACGCCCGCTGATCACTTGTAATACTGGCGACGGGCTGGATTTTAAGTAATTGGTCCTTAAGAAGTCAAATATGCCATCGTTGCTAAGACATTGTTCCTAAGCGTGTTGCGAGTTCAGGCTTTCTTGGGAACACACGGATCCCTCAACTTTCTTTTTTAGAAGTCTGGCCTAGGCCAGTTTTTCTGAACGTGGATCTGTTCCAAGATCTCGGTTGTAAATGTGCGAAAAGTGTTGGGGAAATGCAGGCCGTCCGTTTCTGCTGGTCACAGGGGCTCTGCAGCGTCTCGTAAAGCCCCGGCGAGATGCTCAGAGGTGATATGCAGCCCAGGCGCACGTTCCCGGCCCGTTCCTTTATTGTCTTCATTTTTATAGCCTTCAGATGTCCGCGCAGCTGCTGCACATGACATGGGGTTGTCCTGGGGTGGGGGGGTTATGCCTGCCTCTCATCACTGACAAGTACGTGTCAGCATCCGAGACGAGCCAGGGCCGCTGTCCCACTGCCGCCTCTCCAGCTCCATTTGAACTCTGACCTTGATCTATGACGTCACGACGTTCCAATTACGCCCCCGTGATCTTGCCCTGTGGTGGACCCTGATTGGCTACTGAGATTCTCAGTCTTTTATCTGAGGATTAGTCCACCACACTTTTCAAATTTTCCTTTTTAACTGCGCCCCCCCACCCCGGCCTGCGTGTCAAGGATTAACGATCATCATTCCAGCTGAAATTTCCGGCAGACCGGGGAAAATAAGCACTTGACAGTCCAGTCAGTAGCTCACAGTAAAAACTCAACAATTCCTATAAATGACAGGCCACAGTAGCGTCATTAGGTCATTCAGACGAGATGTTTATAAACCTTCTTAATCTAAAATGCTGAAGTCATCTCAAGTACTATTTTAATGGTAACTGTTCCTTCTGATGACATTTTTCACTCATTCTGATTGGGCCACTAATAATAATCCACCCATTGTCTAAATATATATCCTGGTCAGGGACTTGAGTGCCCCGAAGCCTATGCCAGGGCAGAGGTACACCCTTCATGGGATGCCAGGAAATAATAATAATAATAATAATAATAATAATAATAATTGTATATTTATTATACAGTGAGATCCCGCAAGATGGATGGTTAGGGTTACCATAATCATTACAGTCTCCATCTTGGCTCCTCGAGTGGTGTGGAGCATTTGTGGGTGATGCTGGCATGTTTTGCTCACACGCAGAGTTCTGCCCACAGGTTATGAAGGATTAAAGCTGACAAATTTCGCACACAATTACGACTGTGAAGGATTCGGAGCATCAAAGCCCCTCAGACTCCGACTATTTCTGGCCACCTCTAATAGCTCTTGTCAGGCGTAATTTTTAAGTACTTTAACCAATTCATTGTATAATTAGGTTAACAAAATTAGCTCATTGGCCAGTCAGTCAGCAGTAATGCAATAAAGTTATTAACATTCCAGATTTATGTGCAGACATGAGCATACGGCCATACTTGCTCTATTAGATTTATTCTCGTTAGATGTGAGAGCCGCAGAAAACGCACCGACTTGAATGACATTCATCGCTAACTTCGTATGGTTATTTTCTGAGACACATTGCTGGACTCCCGCGAGATAATGGGCTCTTTAATTAAAACCACAAGCTTTGAAATATGCGCTCAAAATGTCCTTTGGTTAGATGACTGCTCGGGATTTTTTAGTTAGCTGCAAAACTTCATTCATTCCTTTATATGCTATAATTAACGTTAAATGAACAATGCTCTTAGGCATTTAATTACAATATATTCATTGGCTATCCTGGAAGTAACGTAATGCGTTTTTTTAATTATTGTTTGGATTTGTATTTAAATAGCGTTCTTCGACTTAAAGGCTTGAACGCCCATAATGGCAAAAAGAAACATTTACAGAGGAGGTGTGACAGCGAGTGTCCTATTTGCGTCCCAGAAAAACAAAACTAAGAGTGGGAAGAAAGCAGGTTATACGAGTAGTTGCAGAGTAATGCACCTGACAGTCATCAATAAGTAGTAGGACGGAGCATCGGGGGACACGAGTGAGTCCCTAAGTAAAAAAGCGCCCCCTTTCTGCCATCAAGTTTATTTTGGGCAAATGGAGAGAGGACAAAAATCCGCCAACGCTGCCCGAAAGGACAAGAGGAGCTGCGCCGAATGTCGCGTCCTTCGAGAGGGGATAAGACCTTTCACACATGCGGGGAGCGCTTCAGAAAGGATCCGAAAGCTGAATGGAGGGCAGGCGCCGCCGAGCTGCTTATCTATCGCACTCGCATTGTCCTTATAATTACATGAAAGAGGGAGAGATCGGGCATGTGAAGCAGGGGAAAATCAAAGTGACTCCGCCTTCGGAAGGGTAGCGCCGACCCTCTCATTAGCGATGCGGGCTCCGGTTATTGGACAGCGGCTCTTTTGCTTTGAAGGTCTCCCTCTGATCTCGGATATTTTAAGTGTTGATGGTTGAAAGGGATGCGTCTTAAGAAAAACACCGTAGACGCTGAGCGGGGGAACTGCGCACTCCAGCCTTTAAGGGCGATCCGAGTGAGGTTTTTTTTGGGGGGGATTTCGTGTCTTTTTCTTCTTGCTCGTCCGCCCGCCTCTCTCCCCCTCTCTCTCCCTCTCTCTCTTCCCCCATCCCACCGATAGAAGTCTGTTAAAGGGTTTCTTACCCACTCCCGGGCAGCTGCGACGGTGGTGACTGTTGTCTTTTCAAAGGAGGAAAAAAACGAGAGAAGGGCGGAACAGGCTTGAGGGCGATGAGTGAGTGAATCGAGAGAAAGCGCTTTTTGTCTTTTAGCCGGGCGGAGAAGTGAAGGACGGCCGCTGTCTTGCTTGGTTTGGACTGCGCAACGGGAATATTGTTAAAGCGTTTGCTTGGATTATAAAAAACACACACACACGCATACGCACACAAGCGCCCCGAGAAAGGGTCGAGTAGGTGATAGATTGATATGGTGTAGCACAAATGCTTACTGAATTGCCAGCAGCCGCAAGCTTTGCTCGACCCCTGATCCGCCTTACTCCAAATGCACGATTTCTCCCGTGGATGTAAAACGCAGCAGACACGCAGCCAGGCACCCGAGAGCACCAACCGCGACGGCGGCGACAACAACTCCTGCTTTCCCAAGAGCCCCGGGATAAAAAGCTCGCAGGTCTCCTTGCTGTCACCCTCCGATCCCCTACGACAGGCGAAGCGGCTGCCCATCAGGCTCCTCAAGATGCTGACCGCGCATACGAGCCACTTGCTGCACCCGGAGTATCTCCAGCCCCTGACTTCAGCGCCAGTAAGCATCGAGGTAATGTATCTAGTATCTCCTTTTCGCTATTAAATTGCACACCGACCCCCCTTACCCCGACTAAAGCTTCTTGCCCCGTTGTCTTAAATCTCTACGACTTTGCCGATCGCCAGTTGAACCCCCCCCCCCCGGCCCCGCCGCCTTTCCGACGCCTTTGCGCACTTTCCCATAATTTACCGCAACTATTTCTGACGCGCTGATGTTACTATTTCATGTGTCGTTTTGCTTTCACCTTTGAAACGGTTCGCTTCCCCGATCACTCTCGTTATTTTGGTAGTGGAACATTTTCCTTCATATCTCTACATTTTAAAGCTAAAACATTTAAAATTCAATTGACATACTAACTCAGAAATTAGCACATGAGAATGTGCGATGCCGTCGTGCGATGTTTAGATACGGTTCTGTACGGTTATAGTGAAAAACTGCAAGTTTGTTTTTAGCCTAAATTTGAACTATATTTTCTTATTCACTGGCTCCTTAATCTCGACGCTCAAAGTGCTCTGTTATACAGAGGTTTATATTTCAATATTTAAACCGATATCGCCTCCTCTTTTCTCCGTTTCCCCCGACCTTAGGTTGCCACCCTATGATTTCATGTATAGGCTATAGCTTTCTATCAAGTGCCCGTACGTGCGTAGACTCAGAAGAGATTTACGACGATATTTTAACTATTATTATTATTATCATTAGCCATGATAGCACCACTATTATTACTACTGCTACTAATTATTATTATTTTGTTGCGCATCAAATTGCACGAGGGCGAGGCGGGCGTTTCGCGGGAAGTTAAGTTATAGTTATATTTGTGTAATGTGTCGTGTTTCCATTTACAATTAGAGATGATAAAGGAGAATTCTCTGCAAACTACCGAATTTGGGACAAATTAATTTCTTTCGTTGTAGCCGCTGATTCTCTGCGCGCACAACCGGGCGCACAGTATTTAATTTCTAGTATTTTACAAATCAAAGTGTGTATCTTATGTGGGGTGTTTTTTTTATTAATAGGGGAATCGCCGTTGGAAGTACTCATTTTATGCTCAAGTCCGTTTTGGGTGTCACGTAACTTAAATAACTATTATTTGTCTTTTGCGTACATCTTTAAATGTAATTTAAAACACTTTTAATACAAATAAAATGATACAATACATATGAATTAGTTTTTATCTAATAGGGTGATTTCAGATAAACGCGAACGACAGAAATAGCAAATATTTGAAAATTATGCTTAACAAAACATTTTTTTCAGCAACGTAATTAAAGATCAACCTTTTCAATCAATCATTTTTTGAAACCTACCACACAAAAAAATATATCAAACATACATTTTACATAAATAAGGTGCAGCAACATTTTGAGTGACGTTTGGAGTGATTTATTTGTTTTTTACATTGCGTGCACGCCGAGCCCTAACAAAGTGATCATCGCTGTTATGCCAGTGATTTGTCTTCCTTGTTCCGGGGTTACCTCGTGACAGTGACGGTATGCTCGTTGTCTCCCCCTGCAGCTGGATGCCAAAAAGAGCCCCCTGGCCCTGCTGGCTCAGACATGCTCACAAATCGGCAAGCCAGACCCACCGCCCCCCAGCAAGCTGAGCTCCATGGCATCCGGAGGCCTCGGCGAGAAGGATGCCTCTGGTCGCTCCTCGGGCTCCGGCCTCAAGCTCAGCGAGCACCGGCAGCCACTGGAGGACAAGTCGAGCTTCAAGCCATACTCCAAGGCGGGTGGAGAGTCCCGAAAGGACGGGTTGGGCAGCGGCGGTGTGGATAAGGCCGGGTTCCGGGTCCCCGGTGGCGGCGGCACGACCGCTTGCCCGTCATTCCCACCACATGCCGTTTCTCCACGATCCCGGTCGACCTCGCCCTCCCAGCACCCGGCCTCCCAGCCTCGGGGATCTGGATCCTCGCCCCCGGCGCCACAGCCGCCGCCCACACAGGTGCTGCACGTGGACCCCAAGTCGGCAGCCGCCGACTCAGCCAGCATGGACAACGGCGGGGCCTCAAAGAAGGACGGCGAGCCCAGCAAGCCAGGTCTGGACAGCGCCCAACTGGCCAACTCAAGCCACGCCCGTGCCAGCGCCGACTCCAGCAGCCCCGGCTCCGAGGGCAGCCCGCACCACGACGGGAAGGCGGATGCGGCGCCGGCCCAGCCAGGCCTTGGCTCCGGACACGTGGCCCCAGTATCACCGTTCAAACCAGGCCACTCTGTGTTCCCCCTGCCGCCCTCCAGCATGGGCTATCACGGCTCCATCGTCAGCGCCTACACTGGCTACCCGTCCCAGCTAGTGCCGGGCTTGGACCATACCAAGTCCAGTCTGGTCGGGGGTGGTGTGGGTGTCCCCGGGAAGCACCCCAGCTCCAGCCCACTCACAGGAGCCTCACCCCCATCCTTCATGCAGGGCCTGTGCAGGGACCCATACTGCTTGACCTACCCCAACGCCTCTCACCTGGGAGGCAGTAACTGCTCATCCTGCGTCCACGACCCATCATCCACGCTGAAGTCCAGTTTCCCGCTGGTGTACCCCACGCACCCGCTGCACGCCCTGCACCCCAGCTCTCTGTCGTCCAGTGCCACACCCTCACTGTCCCACCCCCTCTACACCTATGGCTTCATGCTTCCCAATGAGCCCCTCCCCCACGCCTGTAACTGGGTGTCTGCAGGGGGGCCGTGCGACAAGCGCTTCGCCAGTTCAGAGGAGCTGCTGAGTCACCTGCGCACGCACACCGCGCTCCCCGGGATGGACAGCAAGCTGCTCTCCGCCTACCCCTCCGCCTCCTCGTCCGCTGCAGCCGCAGCCGCCGCCTCCTGCCACCTGCACCTGACCCCCCAGGGCAGCCCCGGCTCCTTCTCCCTGAGAGCCCCACCCAGCCTGGGCCTTGCCCGCTATCACCCTTACAGCAAAGTCCACTTGCCCGCAGCCCCCTCCCTGCCCATGCCGACGCTGCCGGCCGCGGCACCATACTACTCCCCCTATGCTCTCTACAGCCAGAGGCTGGGCTCGGCCTCAGCGCTGGGCTACCAATGAGCCGTGTGCATCAGACCCGGATTCACTTTGGGGGGTGGCACTCACACGCTGGGCAACCGGGAATGCAATACCAGCACCCACCTATAGGTTCCCAGGCTCTGATCCAACAACCACTATATACTGAGTTGCGGATTCGTCACAAGGTGATGCCACACATCGGCCTTGCCCCCCGATCTAACCTGTCCCCTCCCTGAGCTTCCAGCGATCGGATTCCTAAAAACCTGTGACTGTTCCTGGAGTGCTAGTGACCCTCCGTGGAATCCCAGTGAAGTTCGGTCAGTGGGACACTGGGAGAACTGGACATGTACAAGCTTCACTCCTGAGCTTTTTGGGATTAGTTTCGCCTTCGTTTTACTACTTTCACATCACTTTCTCCCGGACTGAAAAAGTGTATTTATTTTTTACAGAGCGCTTGGCTTTCAAGTTGGGGGAAATTTATTATCCAAATGCATTGTTCCTAAGTATTCTTACTATTCTCATTAAAAATATTATTATGCTTATTATACACTTTTTAAAATAAAGTTTTGTGGTATGCAACTTGGCAGCAGTTTAATGGCAGATTCTCTAAAGAAGTTCTCTCCTTGTTTTCCAGTCTTTTTCTAGCCCCCCCCCACCACTGATTTGCTGTCTCATGTCTAGTGGGGGGGTGTGTCACCCCCCTCCCATGGCTCTCGAAGGCTTCTTATTTTTTATTTGTACAGCTGACGAGACAAACACAAGAGATGTAATATTTTTTGTATTGTATTTGTGTGGGCTGGCCGCGCAGAGGGGACTGGGCCATGCACAAAACTCAACAGGAAGAAAACCATGATGGCAGTGCTATCAGTTTAAAGGGGAAGGTCTTATTTTGTTTAATAAATGCGAATTATTATATTTAAATGATGTCTTTTGGAGTTTTGTTCTGGGTAGCTAGTAGATGGCCACACACGCAGGTTCACTCGGTTTAATAAGAAGTGAAAGTGTTAATAGATTTGTGAGAAACAGATTTACAGCCTGTGTTAACTGTAACATCACAAAAAAGTATTTTTTTCTACCATTAAGGTGAGTTGGTGACATGGACAGCAGGGGGAGCAGTGGTTAACATCCTGAATTTGTGAAATTATGGACTCAGATGGGGACCTTCTTTTTTACCACTGGATCAGGGATATGAAACATCATCCTATGTTTGTGCTATTGGAAAATTTCCCTTCTGAGCCACATAGGTATATAACTTGTGGGCCAATAACTCCCTTTGTTTTTTAATATTGGGGGGGCAAGTAGATGTATGTTATTTCCAAACATACGCAGGCTGAGTGGTTCAGTTTGTGTGGGGATTTAAGTTCTGGGTCCAGCATAAATACCGATGCATGGCTGTATTCAAAGAGTCGACTACATGTGAAAGTTATCTGACCGTGCGGAAGAGCTTAGCACACAGGGAGCCAGGGAATGAGTCCAGGTTGGCCTCTGATTGGTGGAGACAGCATGGGCCCTTTATTTCAGTGATTGATGATTTGTTGCTGTATTGATGGATTGAGTGATCCAGTCCCAGTGGAGGTTCTTACCCTGACCCAATGACCTTAGCTAAAGCAATGCTATCCAGCCAACTGCAAGACAATATGGTTTTCCTCTCACATTGTGCTTTTATTAAGAAAATACCGTGGATTTGCTGGCTCCCCTATGTGGTTCTCAAATTCGTTCGAGAACCTCCTTCCTGGAAAATTCTGGAGAATTCAATAAAATGTGTGTTTATTTTGCCCCAGTTAAATCTTAAAGGGGTTGATCTGCAACTTAAAGTGAAGTCACATCGCTAATGATCGCTCTTGCTGTCGGAGGTCCATTGCAGCTCTGAAAACAAGACTAACGGATGTTCGTTTTAAATAAGGCAAAGTTAATATTTGTATTCCTGCTGAGACAAACAATAGGAATCTTAAGAGAAATGGAGCAAATATGTGTGGAATATGATTTTGGAAAGGGTGCAGTTTTAACCGACATTAAGCCAAACTCAGTCATATTTTACTGATGAGCCCTGTGGTCGGCAGGATTTTTTGTAATATCAGCAAACTAGTACCTGTTTGAATGTTAAATGATCAAATTCCCATAGTCGCCGGATCTATCGGGTCTCCAGGGTGTCCTGTTTGGGGCCGGGGGTGTGCAGTCACAGAAGCTCCTTCTCCTTCAGCTTCCAAAGCACGTCTCCTGCTCAGGAACTCTTGGAGTCTTTTTTATTTTTTTGAGGGTAGGAGCGGTTACGCTTATCTCCACTCCAGAGCCGGGGTGAAATTCCTAAGTTCCCCCGAGTGATCTCTCATAAACGGATCACACAAGCGGAATAAATGTATTCGCCGGCCGAAGGGACTTAATTTAGGCAGGCGAACATTATCAATCTGTACAAATAAACAAGGTGGCTGCAACAAACACCATCATCGAAGGAACTATTATCATGTGTGATGACAGTCACGGCTACGTCCAGTGGATGCCTAGTTCTTGCCCCACCGCAGAATCCCAGGGTCTCACAAATCGGCGATTCATTATCCCATTAGTGCGTGTCAGCTTGTGTCGCCACCTGCAGGTGCCCCGCAGTGCTGCATTTGGAACAGCTGGGGGAGACGTGATCGCCGCGCAAGGGTGACTGTAAGCAGAGACGGTGCGGGGGGGGAGGGGGACGTGGAAGATAAATGGTGAGGAGAAGTAGCAGAGGGAGAGGCGGGGGGATCCATCTTGTCTTACTGGAGGAATTAACAGCACTGTTACCCTTCAGCAATCCCGTCTCCCATCCATCACTGCACTCATCCCTCATCAATCACACCGCCCATCTGTTCTTCATTCGTCTCGCCGTTTCCAGCCACGTCCTCCGTCCACCCTCATGCACTCTCTGTTCCCGGAGCCCGCCCTGACGAACCCATGGCTAGGGTGGGAACTGAATCGCAGTGCCGATGGTGGGAGATGCGGGCGGGGTGCAGTGCAAAGCGCACATTGTGCACACTGGACGTGATGAAAAGTCCCGTGGAGGGAGGTGTGGGGCGAGGGGGTGGACATCCGACAGCCCCCGTGATTAATGACGACAGAGTGCGGTGCGGCTCCTTGGCTGGCAGCAGAGCCGCACCCCCCAGCGGGCCAAACACCAGGAATGCTGGGAAGGATCCTAACACCGGTGCACACGTCATGTGACTTGCTGGTAAACACTGCTTTTTATGGGACAAGAGCCCAAGCGCCTTCTTCTCAGGGTTTTGGGGAGATTATAAACTGTCCAGGGAGTGGACCTTCCCTCCCTGCCTGCCTCCATCTCTCATCCTTCCTCAGAGCCCTACAGTAACCACACAATAAACCAGCCCAGATGTCAGGCCCATCTTTCATCTGGGTTGTAAAACAATCATACAGGCCATTCTTTATGTTCTCCCTCACAAAGAGAGTAAAAAATGTTCTTTGGCTCTTGGTTCTGCATCCCCCCTCCCACCTTCAAACGAAACGCATGCCTCCGCGCCCTGAGAACCACGCCGGCCTTTGGAAGTGCCACGGCGCTGATTCATTGACTGTGCGACTCTTTGGTAAATTGGCCAGATCCCGCAGTGAATTAACGCATCCAAAAGGGGATGTTGCATAATGACCCCCCCCCCTCCCCTCCTTGCCTTGTTTGTCTCTCCCTTCCAAGTCTCCAGGCGCCCTTGACATGCAAATGTGCAGGCAGACGCAGCGCGGTAGCGGTTGCGCACGAGAGGACCCTCGCAATTATGGCGCACCGCTAATGCGCGCGTTCCCAGCTGGGTCTGATTTGCCCGCGTGCTGAGGAGGGGGGGGGTAATGCCGCAGGGTTGTCAGCTCCCATGCAACACGGAGGCCACGCTGGAAAGAAAAAAACCCTGGCAAGAGAACGCAGCCATCTCGCGGGGGGGGGTTGTTGCACACTTTCTGTAAACGGGGCGACAGCACCTTCCTCGGTTTCCCCCCATGGCGGCCCCCCAGGCCTGGCCCAAAGGCCACACTCTCCCATACGTTTCTTTGCACTTTCCTGTGTTCGCATTTCATGTCACATGGTACTTGTGGTGCCTCATGAAGCCCAGCAGCCACGCATGCGTCACTATCTGCCTCCGCCGGCCAAAAAAATCCTCCCCATTTTGCAACCATTCCGCATATTTTCACACATCCAAACAAACATGGCGACTGGATGGAAACAAAATGTGGACGAAAGCATTTTGATAAAGACAACAACAACTCCAGCTGATCATTATGCCGCTTGACATCATACGTGTGCGGAATCACTCAGTCGTCACTGTTTTTCTCCCATCTAATTGCTTAATTGTCTGTGTGGGTTGCTGATCGCCATCTGCACCTGTTTCTTTGTGCTGCATAAACACAGGTGTAACACTCACTCTGCGGGACAGTCGCTTCATTCATCATGTATGTTTTCTGGGTTTAAACCACGGATTAAAAAAAAAAAAAAAAAAGTTTTTGTTTTGGAATTGTTGTTGGTGAGTGGTTCCCCCAAACATCCAAAAGTCTTGCTTGACAGAAAGCTGTACCGCTATGCCTGAATCGGCCTTTGTGGGGCAGCCATGTTGAGATGAGTTGGGGGGTGGGGGGAGCAAGCAAAAAGAAAAAAAAACAAGAAAGACGTTTATTCGAAACTTTTGTCTGCTCTCTGCAGATCCATCCCGAGGAAAGGGGCAGATCCGTCTCCCACGCAGGAAACGCTTTCATCCACAGCTGACAGCTTTTGTCCACAGTGGATTCGCCGTTTCATCCAATAGCAGCTGCCAATCGACTCCGGGTGTGAAAGCGCCCATTTTCCTGGTTCGGTCTCTTGCTGTCTTCCAGGTGTAAAAAAAAATAAAAAATAGCAGGAACGTCATCAGGCTTCCCCCCAAAGAGCTAATCCCACAGCTATTCTGTCACGTGCTGCTGCAACCAAGGGGGGGGGGTCAGTGCTGTGCCCGTCAAGGGCCCTGTTATTCTTTCCGGAAAAGACTCAGGGCTCCCGATTGTCCTGGGATGCTTCATCCCATCCCAGGCTCCGCGTTTACATCCTTTGGGGGGGAGGGGGATTGACAGTATGACAGTACAACATTTTAGAAAGACAGTTTGATTATTTATACTATTTAGAACCTGGAGTAACTTGCCGCCCCCACACACTCTCTCTCTCTCTCTCTCTCTCTCTCTCTATCTCCTCTCCTCTCTCTCTCTCTCTCTCTCTCAGTGGTAAGTTATCCCAGCTGTCCTGGAGTGTTGTGCAAGGTGAAGAAAAAAAATGGGGGGGTGGGGGGTGATTTAGAGGAGGCAGAGAGGCGGACTGGGGGAAGGAAACAGGCCTGATTATCCAAATACAGTCATTAAAGGGGAAATGTGTTTTTGGAACTGTCAGGATGATTAATGGCAGAGAGCAAATCCTCACAAATGCTCTTGTTTAGTCTAACTGGCAGACACGATTCTGTCCGCTGATTTATGGCATGAGGCTGTGGTGTGGCGTGGAGAGCAGAGGAGAAGCAGGCTGGGGGGGGCGGTGTTGTGGTGAAAGAACATTACCGCATAGGAGGTGGGAATCTGAAATGCGCGGGAGGAGCACACTGACCCTCACATACTTCTGCACTGAGTTAGAACAGACCAGCTCCAGCGGGGGGGGCTGGCCAGCAGAGGGCAATTTGAGCAGGGTGCAGCCTGGCCCTTAAAAATAAGTCTGCCACAGCTTAAAAATAAAAAAGGACAGAGGAACGGCGAAAGGGCCATTTCCAGAACACGCTCACACCCGGGTTTCCGGTGACACGGGGGTGCATTAACCTGATAGATCTTTTTATCTGTCTCCAATGCATCCGAGAGACGATCCTCCAGGATAATTAACATGCCACTAAATCGTATCCTGAGCCTCCATGGTCTTGCTGGCCGGAAAAAAAAAAACAAAAAACAAAAACGACTCCGACTTTCCTCATTTGTCACAACCTTTTAACAACGCCCCCCCCCCCAAAGCAGGTACAAATGAAAGTGTCCAAACCAATCAGGCGGCCAGTGTCAGCACCTCATAGATAGTGCCGGGGGTGCATGGCGGGGGACGTGGGGGTGGTACAGGCCGTCCCGTTTCTCTCACCGGTGCTGTGCACTGTATTACTTGTCAGGCCCATTTGCTCCAGTAAATTCAGCACATTAGCAATGGTTACGGGGAGCGCGGGAGGGGGGGGAGCGTCGTTATGTGGTTAACATTGCCTTTGCCTTGACTTCTTCAGCCTCTTTGTTGCCATTGCTCATACACACACACACACACACACACACACGGGTCCTTGCAGATCACTTTCATTCTGCTAGTAAACTTCATATTACAATCTGCCCCCCGCCCCCCCCATTTTCACTGCGGGGAGGGTGATGAGATTAACGACACGGACAGTTTACGACGACAGGGATATCCGGAGGCTGACGTCACGCTGCAGACTCGACGCCGGGCATGCTGGGAACAGACCACTGTGCGGCTCCTGCGTCTTTCGATCTGTCCGTGGGAAACAGAACCCAGTTTTAATTCTGTTTTGATTTGGTGCGTCACCCAAGGAGCCTGGTTCTCTTACAGAATGTCACCTCCCCGGGGTCTGGCGAGGTTTATTGCATGCGTAGCTTGTTCTGTGCTGCATTAGGTGCCAGTGGAGAGCTTCTGGGTTTCCAATTTATCACCCTGGCAGGGCTGTGACTACCAACTAAACGGATGTGAAATTATAAGCCAACTGATACCCTGTGCTGCACTCCCAGATTTCAGCTAGATAACATCCCCTAAAGGGTTAATCGGCAATGACTGAACACCTTCACGAAAAATAAACTTAATAAACTATAAATCCACAGCCACACCCCCGCCTCCACATACCTTGACCATAATTCATTTTGTCTAAAGCAGTCAGGAATAGTAACTCGATAACTCAGCAAACTTTATATGAACTGTAACCAATAAATCAAACATGTAAGATGGATGATGACAAGAAACTGATTTGGCTCCCCGGATGAAGTGAAGACAGAACATCGGGATGAACAGGACACACTGGGACACAAACGACAAATATGGATATGGACAGCGGCTGGTATATTTAAGGAAAAATCAAAATGTTGCGGCTTTATACCCTCAGAGGGTTTTTCGTTTCAGCAAAAACCTAAATATATAATAAAAACCCATATAGCAATAAACTTTATTCGTGTTTAATAGAAGGCAGCAAGGCGGCTCAATGGGCAGGGCTGCCGCCCTTCAGCACCAGATTTGGAGATTTAGGTCCTGTTTCAGCCTCGTGTTACCGTTTTATTTATTTAACAGACACTTTTACCTAAAACGACACATAGCATCGAGAAAGCAGCAGCTAACTGAAGAGCCTGCTGGTGAAATCATTCTGTGGAGCTCAACAACCTCCTGATCACAGGTACAGCATCTGAGTCCTCTGGGTTCACAGGGGAAGCCCTCACAGACCTGCACCCACCCCGGCAGCACGGCTTCCCATGGCTGAACCACATCCTGGACGGACGGGATAGCAGAAAATCATTAAAACTTTATCTTTTAGAATAAATTCATAATAATGCATCATTAGTCCTGGGGCCCGGCCGGGCACAGGCCGAAAGAGGCACGCGGGACTGACCCCAGATGGGCCCACCACCCGCAGGGGGAATGTCAGGGGTTCGGTGCATTGTGGATTGGGTGGCAGCCAAGGGAGGCCCTGGCGGTCCGATCCCTGGCTGACGAAACTGGCTTTCGGGACATGGAATGTCACCTCTCTGGTGGGGAAGGAGCCTGAGCTTGTGCGTGAGGTT
>JAOYFF010000116.1:3275054-3288646 GCA_025773925.1 Cryptomyrus ogoouensis | reverse complement strand
CATAACGACAGCCTAAAACTCTTCATTTCCTGACACTCACAAACAGCACTTGCACACCCCCGCCGTTACAGAACAGACACTCGAGGTGTCAGTTCTCAGGAATCGTTGGCGGGGTGCGTTTACGTGGCGTGTGTGTGTGTGGGTGTGTGTGTGTGAGCATTGCGCGAGATCCGGGCCACATCGTGTGAGAGAGTGAAGGAGAGAGGGAGAGCAGAAGAGGGAGGGAGAGAGGGAGAGAGAGAGGGAGAGCACCTCTTGCATGTGCACCGTTCCCAGCCTGTCAGAGCGCTGTCAGCCAGTGATTTATGGTCGCGAGTCTCCAGCCCTTCTTCACTGCCAGTTCAGTATTGTTACAACTGACAGCTAATGAGGCCTGACATGCTTTCAAGCAGAGCACTTAACGGGGCTCCGCTCTCCTCCACTCACAGCCTCCATTTTCCTCCTTTCTCTTCTATCCTCTCTCTTTTTTTCTTTCTTCCAGAAGCAGTGGTGCTGAGAATGACTGCCACCGCCGCTGCCGCCGCTCATGGGACAAACACACGGAGGAACAGGCATGTCACGCAAATGCACTGCGGATTCGGCGGCACGTCACCCAGTCAGGGAGGAAGTGGACACCTTGGGGCTCCCAGACGACATGATATGAACAGAGGAGGGCTTCCTGGGACTGCGTTAAGCCGAACTGAGCCTACAGCTCAGTGTGCTCAGTGTACTGAGACTAACTTATATTGTCATGAAGCAACACTTAAGTATGTTACACTGTGCCAAATCCACACATAGTTGTATTACACTGTGTTGTGTCTACAGTTTGGAATGTTACACTATGGAGTGTTACACTATATACTTTACTCCATGCTTTGGTGTATTACACTTTATTTATACTTTGGAATATTACACTGTATTTTGTCTGCACCGTGGAGTGTAACACTGCATTATGTCTACACTCTGCAGTGTTTCACTGTGTGGAACCCAAAATTAGGTGTGTTACACTGTTTTGTGCTGAACTGTATTATATTCTATAACTGTACTATACATGTACTGTAATCTATATTTTGGAGCATTACACTGTAGTGAATCTACATTTTTGAGTGGCTTACTGTATTGTGTTACTCAGGGTTTCATATCTAAATTTTGGAGTGTTACATTACACTCAATCTATACGTTGGTCTGTAAACTTTGGAGTGTTACACTGTATTCTGTAACACTGTTCTGAATTCATCTCTTAATCCTCCCTGCATTTCAGCCATCACAGAACTGAACTGTGTAACAATCGCGCGCTGCTGTACAATTATGCAGACACCCAATGGAGAAACGCAGGCACCGACCACAGAGTGACAGCAGGAACTCAGGAAGTGGTCATGATTTAAGATGGGCCCGGCCGGGAGCTCTGGGTGGCCCTTCCAGTGAAAACAGGGCGAACACACACACGCATTCATTAAGAAGCGCAGGCGGCTGAACGCCGATCCCGGTTATTATTACTGCCGCGGGTCGGGTGTTCGCAGCTCCGACCGCAGAGCAGGCTGCATCTGAACTGAAAACAGGCTTCAACGAACCTTTCTTTTCCTCCACCCCTCCTTCTCGCCAGACCCAGCACTATAATCACTAACAGAGTGCGCTGGCAGCTTCAGCCCCCGCCCCCCCGCCTTAACCCCCCATCCCTTGTCAGCCATGATTAATGGCGGTCCGGTCTGGTGCAGCTTACGTTGCCAGTTTCAGCATTGTTCCCTCGGTACTAAATGAACTCTGACAGACTCCCCCCCCCCCCGTTCTTTTTTCTTTAATTGTGCCGCTGAAACTTGCTACAGCGGCACCTATCTGCCAGAAGTCGCGCAGTTAATCTAAAACATCGCTGAAAGTTAAGTGGTTTTAAAGAGACCTACTTCCGAAAGGGAAGTGAGGTAGACACTATCACTTAAGAATCATAATTTATCTGTCTCGCTTCTTTTTAAATCCTAAAATAAACAATTAAAACACTCTGCTGTGGTATCCGTTTTTAGGGTGTAAATGATGTGCAAGTTCCGTAAGTGTTTAAATTACCAGCCCATGTTTGTTTATTGCTTCACTTTAAAGATGCTACTTGTTACCAGCTTATTCAAACCAGCGGCCTAACAGCAGATCGACTTAACCTGGCACGTACCATGTGAAAAAGGTGTAATGGTGATGCGTGACGTTGCAGTAATGGACTGCAGAACAGCCATTAGCTAATTAATTTTATATATACACAGTATATGACACAAAATAGAACAATATAGCTCCATTGCTATGCCCCTGTGATGAAACAACTTCAGATTGATTAGTTTCTTTCCTTCTAACTTCGCTTTACCTGGAAAGTGTTTCCGTTTTGGAAACATTGTGAGTATTGGCGGGTGGTGGTGGTGGTTATATTTTATCATTGTGTTGTCTTTGTCGCCATCTATTGGTAGAGTGAGTTTCCGGGCCTTGGCATAAAGATTTCGCCAGTACTCGCTGGATGGCGCTGCAGACTCACACCTCCAGCGCTGTTATCAGCTACATCTACTTGTGCGGCTTGCGTTCTCCCACGGTGTGCACTTGCTCGCACGTGGTTAAGTAGATTTGTTGCTGCCCATAGTGTGTATGTGTATTTTTATGGACTAGAGACCTAGATAAGGATATATTGTGGTTACAGGGACAGGCCATGGAACCCAGTGTTCCACAATTAAGTCACTCCAGCTAGTATACTTCTTAAAGAATGACACATCCAGTCAGTATATAATAGGAGTATTATGGGATTATAAATTATCTTTGAAGAAACATTTTAAAAACAACATCCTATTTTAACCAGATGATTAAAGAGATTAAGTTATGTGTATTTGCAATTTTATGGGCAATATAAGCTTGTGGGTGTGAACATAGCTTATGGGGTTTCCTGCACAGAACCACAAACACAATCCATAACACTAATGTAATGCTTAAATGTTATTAAATTAGGTCGTGGTCGTAGTAGGTGGCGTAGTGGTCTCACACCTTTTAAGTTGTGGGATCAAAACCTCACCCTGGTTTTGTGTGTGTGGAGTTTCTCACACTCAAGCACTCTTTACAATACAGACAGATACAATACAATACAATTAAGTCACAGCAACCGCAAAACATCAATGAGAATGTTACGTATTGGTAGAGACATAATAGCATTCCTGAAATAAATGAGTTTTCAACTGGAGCTTGAAGATGTTAACAGACTTTACCTCTCGCAGACTGTGAGGAAGTGCATTCCAGAATATAGGTGTTGTGATACAGAATGCCCTGCCACCCATAAAGGATAATCTGAATATAGGTACAGGAATAAGGTTGGAGCCCAAACATCTTTGTGTGGGATGGAGTGTAAGGAAGAAGAAGGTCAGACAGATATTGAGGGGCAAGTCCAGATATAGATTATAGATTTTATTAGTGACAGGCAACCAATCATGAAGAAAAGGAGAGATGTGAAAGTTTTTCTAGAATGTGTAAGTAAACAGGCAGCAGAGTTCTGAACATACTGTAGTCTGTTGAGACGTATTGAGGAAAAAATATGCTGGGATTTATTAAACCCTCTGGGTATCAATGCAAACCAGCAATGACCACAGAAAACCATAATTGGTTGTCAGCACTAGTAGCCCTCAAACTCTGAAAACTGCAAATGTGCAGGACAGTCACGAGGACTTAGCTTTGTGACAAAAATCCCTTGACTTGTCAGCCCACTCTTAACACAACCTTGGCTACTGATATGGACTGTTTCTACACTCAGTCGTCTCCAGTCATGGTGACTGAGAGCCAGAGGGCAGACAAAGGAAAAAATGCATTGAAGTCAAGGTGGGCACTGGCCAGAGAAACACTTTTCAATCCCTGGCAGAAAAACAAATGCAGAAAAATGTATATTGTTTTAAGCCTGTCATTTGATGCGGCCGACTGATCAGGTTGCTTTTCTGGGTCATTATTAATTCAGCTGAAATGTTTGTCTCTTTTTCAGGATGAATATGTTTCCAAAGTGTTTAAGGCTCTTTCCACACTTATCCCATAGCCTGGAAGCCAGATAGTACCTTCTTCCTCTTCCCAATGGACTGGGTTTCTGAGGACTGGGAACTTACTAGGAAAAACTGCACTAGGGAAACACGTGACCCGTGGTTAGTCAACCAACAGCTCATAGCTGGGGGTGATTCAGCTCACAGCTGTTGTCCATTCTTTCTTTCTTTATTTGACTTCCATCATCCATCCATTTCAATAACCACTTGTCCTATTCAGGGTCCATTCACTCACACATGCACACCTAGGGGCAATTTGGTAGCTCCTATGTTTTTGGACTGTGGGTGGACCAGAATGCATGCCGGGAGGAAACTCAATGATGACATGACAGAGACTCGAACCCTGTTCCCAGAGGTGTGAGACAAAAGTGCTAACCACGCAGTTAATCTAGATTACAGTCTGATAAACAGTCCTCTTTTGCTTAATTGTACAAATTTCTGGTCGCACAAATTTCGGGTTTATTTTTCTGTCGAAAGGGCAGGGCGGTCGTAATACTATATTTACGGTGTTTCAGCTTCTCACAAGAAGCTTAAAGATTAATATCTTCCAACCCAGCCTCAAGACCCTGACTTCAATGAAATAAGTGAACATTACCGGACACGTTCAAAAGTAGTAAACAAAATAATTTTATTAATACAATAGTAGCATGTGAAAAAACATCTTATGGAAAACTCAAGTCTCAAGCAACTTAACATCCAACTGAGGGTGCATTGGCTGAGATTTCTGTATGTCAGTTGATCTTCTTCACGTTTTTATCTGTCCTTTTTTGTGTATCTATGGACCCGAGTCTGTCAATAAAGGTAATTGAATTAACAGGTGACGCCAAGAAAATTAAATATGTCGTTCTGCCATTATCAGGAAAAGTCTGACGAAGCTAGTGACTAACTGCTCTGTGACCTTGTGTTATCATATCATGCTGAATAAGCAAAGCTTGAACTACGTCAGTTAGGTCTGTATTTACATTTATGAAGCCTTCGGATCGCCCGAAAATTACACTGAGAAGCTTGACG
The DNA here is from genome assembly GCA_025773925.1 of Cryptomyrus ogoouensis. Classification (NCBI taxonomy): domain Eukaryota; kingdom Metazoa; phylum Chordata; class Actinopteri; order Osteoglossiformes; family Mormyridae; genus Cryptomyrus; species Cryptomyrus ogoouensis. The sequence goes on along the minus strand of JAOYFF010000116.1, from coordinate 3,283,622 downwards.
GGCGATTTCCAATATTTCCCGATGATGCAGCACCAATGAAATAAAATTTCACAGAGCAATTACATCGCGATTTTCATTTTATGTCATACAGCAGGTGGCGTAGTAGTTAAAGCAGTTGAAGTTTTGACCAGGTTGTTTCAGACTAGGGGTATAATTTCAGGAAGAGTACTGAAATAACTAACCGTATAACTAACTATAAAAGGTGGGTGGGACTAACCGGTTTTGGTAAATATTGCCAGAAAAACACTTGAATATATACTTTATAAGACGGGTAGTCAATTTTCTATAACAGTTACAAGTGAATAATCCGCATGTCATTGTAAAACTATTAAACGATTTCTGTGAAATGTGAAATAACGCCTTTAATCTATCCCCATGATTTAAGGCCACATGTAACAGAAAAGCGTTGGTTGGTAAATCGAACAAAACTTCATCTGAATTTACAGTAATCGGCCTATCCGGTTACTGAGCTGCATGTAGGCAAACGCTAGTAACGTTACCCGGCTGATTCATATTTAATCACAGAGCTAAAGCCTGTACTGCAGATAAGCAAAAAAGAAAGAGAAGGAAAGCAGGTAACGGGGGGGAGGCGTTAAATGCGTACTATTTTCCTGTAATGCGTGAAGTTTCCTGGGAAGCTCGTCCTTTCCCTTCCTCTGGATACGTCCCTCCCCCCACCGGGTTTTAACTTCGGGGCGGTGGAAGGGCTCCGGCTCACACGACGCTTGGCGGGGGAGGGTTAGGGCCGGACGCAAATGAGGGAGACTGGGGCAGCGGCCAGTGCCCGGCGACATGGTGCTGATCACCGAGCAGCTGCAGGCGGCCACGGCTTCGCCCCATACGCCGGATGAGGCGAGATCCGCTAAGACGGCCAGGAGGGATGCCAGAGGGATTCACTCAAAGTACGTCCGCCTCGCAAACTTTTTTTTGGGGGGGTGGTTTTATCATTACACTGTAACGGTAAGGCCTAAAATCGCTACATTTTGACGCCGGTTTCCAAACTGTGGTCTTTGTGCTTTATCCTTTGTCTCCGGGAGCGCCTGGTGCAGCCGATCGTCGGCGATTCCAGATCTTGTGTTTCGCCATTTAAACCCCCCCGGATCTGGTAAAAAATGGGATTTATCCATCAGATGTTGGCTGCTTGTGATTCCCGCAGCGAGCGACTAGGCGACCGTGGACGTGGACCTGGTCCCCTTGCATGCATTAATAAAATTTCCGGTTGACGTTGGTTTATTTTCTCTATCGACCCGCACGTAACTTTGAAAAATGCAAATGACTAGTTAGGATCGATTAGCTTAAATGCATTAACTTTGATGTGTGGGGGCCGAGTAAAGCAGTTTGAGGAAGCGCAACAGGCGTGCATTGGATTGTACGGGGCCGTACGGGCTTGTTGTTTGTTTATCACGGATGTTTGATGTTTTGACGAGCAAACATGAAACAGCCTTTTGAACCTAGAGGAACTGCAATATGATCCTTAAGTACCACTGTGCTTTGGTTTCTCTCGCATTTCTGTCAGACTGCTACCGTATTTTCCCTTGAAGCCATTTAAACCCGCAGCTGACACTGGCGTTAAACGCTGATAATCGCATTATTTTTTCCCCCCGTGAATTAGCAAAAAATCCTGCATACAAAATCTTTGCCCATATAGGGTTATATGGGTGGGCATAAAATGATTTGAATTGTATCAAATATTCATTTTAAGTATGAAAGTGAATCGGGTTTATTTTTCCTCCAAATTACTATAGCCTGGGCTGATATTTAATCATATTGTACACGATGTATAAACCCGTACATCAGCCTTTTTTTTTACTGACTGAGGAACAAGTGTCACCTAGTTTTCTGTTCAATTTACCAGTTAAACTCCGTAATTCTGTAACGCAGTTCCGAGGCCGATAATGAGGACAGATTCAAGAGAAGCGGAAAATCCCCCGTTGTCCTCGACGTGTCAATAGAAACCGAGCCGGACACCTCGGAAATTAGGAAGAAACCGTCACTTCTAAGGTAAGGTCCCCCATCCCTACTGTGCGGCTTTAAAAGCATCTGGTGACACCGGAATCTCTCCTTTTAAGAAGAGGCAAAGCCTGAAATGCACTAAACTCCACTACAGAGCCAGGGGAAGACTGGGGCAGTGTTTCCCAGTCCGGTCCCCGGGGACTCACAGACAGTACACGTTTTTGCTCCCTCCCAGCTCCCTACCAGACAGTCCAGATTTTTGCTCCTGACAGGAGCTGGGAAGGAGAAAAAACGTGGACTGTCTGTGGGTCCCTGAGGACCGGATTGGGTATGTAGCATGTTGTATGTTTAAATAGTACAAGCAAGTAGACACTGAGGATACAGACTGTCAGTTTGAACTCTGTTAATAATAATAATTGATACTGTCTCCCTACAACACTAGACTTAGCTGTGTGTGTGTACAGAGCTCTGATGTTGACATGCGAACAAGGTTTACATAACCACGACTGGTAGGTTTTAGGTTACCCCTCTGCTCTGTGTGACAACACAGGTTACTTTGATCTGATCTTAACTCTGGTGCCAATTCAGAGTCCAGCAGCTGAAAGTGAAATTTGTGTTTAATGTTTTCCACCATTAAATTGTTTTGAGCCCTTAATTATCCATGTGCATGTTGTAAGAAAAACCAGGGGATTTATTCTTACATATGTGATTTTGTTTTTGTTTTCCCCTTTCTGTTCTTTTAAGGTCGAAGGGTATCGATCCGCTTCCCTTGTTGCAAAGTCCAAGTGATTATGAAGCCAAGCTGGAGAGGAAGAAATCTCAGTCTACCCAGGTCAGTGTTTTCTTTAAAAGGACTGAAGGTTTTTGTTTTTTCATATTTGTAAATAAAGAATTTTATTTACATTTAAATACAGCTTTAATCAGCTCATTTAACTGCATTTAACTTACTCCTCTTCAAAGGACAGAGAGAGAGCCTTAAAGAATTTTAAATGATTCCAGTGAAATAAATAAAGACAACTGAAGCTGAGCAGAATAATTTTAAACAGTCTATCACCTTAAAATGCTGCTTATAGTTTAATAAACCTGCAGTTCATCGCTATGCAAAGCAAAGGGTTGCTTTTGCCAACTGGACAGCAGTACCACATGCAGCACCTCTTTGGACTTTAATCAGTCCTGCCTGATACCGGCCGATATCTGGGCCATTGTCTCGTTTAGTAAAACAGGTTCCGCTCGACTCTTTATCTATAAAATCCTTAAAGAAAAATGTCACCTGCAGCAGATGCAAGATTATCATTTTATTGCTTTCTTTTTAGCAGAATATAAAATTATGTAATACTTAGGTTGCTGCTGTTTTGGGTTTTATTGGGTCTTTTATTGGGTTTTGTGTGTACGATTATGGTTTTTTTCTCCTTTCTCTCAGTTTTCCAAGACAAATGCCCAGTATCACAAGCTTTTTAAAGAGGTCAGTAAAGATGAGCCCCTCCGACAAAGTAAGTGAACTCTGCCATCTTTTCATATCTACTCTTCATCTCTGTTTGGGATTTTAGGTCCCTTGTTTAACCTCTGATGCCTTTTTTTCCTCTACAAATGTCTGGTCTGTTCCGTTAAATTCTGTTAATTCTGTTAAATCGGCTACCTTGTGTCATGAATAAATCTCATTTAGCGTGCTGGGATGTATCACTTCTGTGTTATGAATGCTTGGCTGGTGATGCAGGGAGATGGGGTTGGACATTAGGACCTGGGGAATGAAATCCAAGGTATTAATTTAGGCCTCTTCTCTCTTCAGGTTACACCTGTGCCTTGCAGAAAGACATTCTTTACCAGGGAAAGATGTTTGTCTCCGAAAACTGGATCTGTTTCCATTCCAAAGTCTTTGGAAAGGACACCAAGGTATCGCAAAGGTTTCCCACTGTGACTTTAGACATGTATATGTTTCTGTGAGTGGGAAAGCCCGCTGGTTTAAAAAAAGTCTCTCCAGTACTGACTATTTTCATTCCTCTCCGTTATGTAGATAGCTATTCCGGTGCTCTCGGTTACCTTCATTAAAAAAACGAAGACTGCCATCCTGGTGCCAAATGCCCTGGTCGTTACCACCAGCAGCAGTGAGCGGGTGAGTGACTGAAGGTGTCTGAGCTCCTCTCCTCCCCTGCCTGAAAATCTGAGGTGCTAATCGGCCAACCTTGTGTCTGCAGCATGTTTTTGTCTCATTCCTGTCCCGGGACACTACCTTCAAGTTCCTGAAGACCATCTGTGTTCATTTAGATGTAAGTAGTTCCCAGAGCAGATAGACTCTTTTTCATATCTAAATGTGGTTCTGAGTTAAAATACCGTTTTACTTTGCTGATAAAATGGTTCTATGATTGGGGAACTTGGTTCCTGGATTAGGTGGTTGTAAAACTACAAGTCCAAGATCTATTTGTCTTAAACTCCCCCCTAAAAGGGGGGACACAGAACTTTAAAATAGACCTGAGGAATATAAAGACATGTTTTTAAGTGTACAGCAAAAGCAAATCAATGTGAATGTTACAGTTAGGATGGACGTTGTTGCTTCGCTTTGCCATGCTGATGTTACGCCCTAGTTGTCCTTGCAGGATGAATTAATCTGGCACATTCTGTTGTGTTTCCAGGGAGACAACGTGGGCAGCAGCCCCGCCCCCTCATCTGCAGAGAGCAGCTTCAGAGCCACTCGGCCCTCATCTCTCCCACTGGTCAGTACTCATTTTTATGTCCTTTCTAAAGCTAATAAGAATTTAAACATTCTACTCTCTAACCTCGAAGAAGGTGAAGACCCTAGGTTGATTGGCAGGGGGTTGGACATGTGATTTGAGTGGTCATGGTCTTCCCACCAACAACACATTGCCTGTTCTGTCTGCTGTTGTCCAGAATAGTTCAGTCCCCAACCAATCAGGTGCGGCATCTGTTCCTTGCAGGGCTTTACTGGGGATTTTGCGGACCTGGACGGCGTGGTCCGGCAGCGGAGGCAGGACATGCTGGAGAGCAGCAGCTCTGGATCACAAACCCCAGACTACGAGAAGATGGCAGGTATGTGTTTGTACCACTTCTCTTACCCTGTACCTGTCCTGCATAAATGAAGGTCCTTCAGATTTCTTAAACCACTTGTAACTTTGACACAGACAACCAGTACTTTTTTTTTGATTCGGTAACTATTTCTGTTGGTTGAGTGTTTTTTGATATGGAGAAGCTGCATGTTTCTTGTTTAAATTAAGTTACTAATTTAAGGAGAAATTGTGGGTAAAAATCTGTTTTCAGATATTTGAACGTGAAACATTTTTTCACGTTAATGATCACACAGGCCAGTGAAAATGGCCCAGGCTTTTGCTGAGGTGTTGCCTGTGGCATCATATGTGGAGCTGATGGGATAACAATTGTTCTACATCCACCCAAAAGCTCTAGGAAGTGTTAAAGCACTGATGCATTTAGATCTTAAGCGCGACTTAATTGCTCATCCGTAAGGCAGCATCTTGCGTGTAACCCATGACAACGCAATATTGGGAACTTTTTTTTTGCCAGACGGTAGTTGGGCATGACGGGCATGTGATACTAAGCTGGGAACACAAGCAGCGTCCTGGCATACATGGGCAGGCGGGTCCACGTGGCATTTCCTGCTTGGCGGGTTCAGGCAATCCATCAAATCAACCCCCCCCCCCTCTCTTGCATGTTGTCAAGAATTTCCCAGCCTGCCACAGAATTTCCTCAACGGCCAGGTGGCGGTGCACGCGGATATACACCGGCAGCAGACCCCAGACCCTAAGCACACCCCTCACCGCAATGGTACGTCCCCTCGGCCATTTCTCCGACGCGGGTCCAAAAAACCGGTCATTGTAAAACCCCCATCCGTCCACTGTGTATCTGCCCAGGTTTGGCCCCAGCGATGGCAGCTACACACGACCATAAGCCGTCACAAACTGTCTCGCTGAACACCCTCCTCTTCATCTATTTGTTTTTGTGAGTTGGATTTTTTTATTTTTATTTTTTTTATAAATATATATATATATATATATATTGGCGTCAACTTTTGACTTGGGCAGTCTGAGGTGGTCAGATTCTGCCATCGCTATTGACGCTCGGTGGAACCAAAACAGGTGTCTGTCCCACCGTCCCTCCTGACCAGGTCGATGCTCTTCCTCCCCACAGAGTGTGTGTCCTGGTCCTGTCTTCATGTTATATGGCCTTTAAGATAGTGGCTCTGGAGCAGCGGTTGAATTCACTGAGGTCTTTGACGGAGTTCCCACACAATGAGTAAGAATCCTCTAAATCTCCCCACTGCTGTTTTTGCTTATATTTAATCTGCAGTCATTTAGATAAAACTTTGGATACAAATATCCTGACACAATTCAAATTAAGGTAACCTTAGCTTGACATTCTCAGCAGAACCCTTCGTACAGTTCAAATGGGCATCCTTCAGATATATCCTTTTCCTTCAATCCTACATCCTGGCCTTGTCTCTCCTAACTAGACTTGTCTTGCAGCCTTGAGTAGATGTTATATATGGTTGAAAGCTGTCATTTTGAGCTGTAAACCTTTCCGTTGTAGGAATATTCTGCATCAGAAGTCCCAGACGGAGTTTAGCGCAGAGATCTACGGAGAGTTGTCGACCAATCTATTCAAGCTAGAGAAGGTACATGCCTAAGCCTTGTGGGAAATCTTTTTGTTTACTAAATATGGCATCCTGAGGCTGCCGAGGGAGTTGGCGCACGTAAAACCCAATAACAGGACTGTTTTTTTTTCTTTTTGTTTTTAATAGAAAGTCATTAGTAAGACATTTATAGCAAGCTGTCTCGCCTTTGGCTCGCGTGAGGTGAGCTGCTCGTTTTCGATTAACGGCAGTTAACCAGCATGTGTGAGACTGCGGTCTGGCATTTACGATTTAAGGTATGAAGTAAGTAGGTCTTGGGAAACGATGGCAGTTTTGTTTTATATATGCGTATATAGGGCGTGCACAAAATAATGGAAACGCCACATTAAAAAGGACTTGAACTTAATTACAAATACCAGCACAGATACAAAACTGAGTCGTTAGGTTGGCTGCCGATTAGTAGTGAGCAGCAGCTATAAAAGAGGTCTGAGGATCAGCACTTTCAAAGCCGCTCGAGAGCCGTTCAGTGCGTGTGGCAGTGGGCAGATGCCCTCTGGCGCACCCAGGATGTTCTGGAAGGATTATATGACCTAGCTGACTGGGGAACATCTGGAGATCCCCCTCCCCCACCAGAAAAAGAAGCCTTGGGAAGAGAGAACTGCTGGGATCTGCTCAACATTCAGAGGCTCCAAAGCTCATGAGCATTGGGGCGGCACAATATCGCATTGCGATTATATGAGGTATGTGCAATAATCACCAGTGCTTTAGATCGCGGGCAAAACATTTGACATTGCGTTTCAGTACTATATAGACATTTACTTACGCCCACAATTTGGTAAGCATATTAGTAGTACACCTGAAATATTAATGAGAGGCGTATGGTGACACTCAAAAGTTAGTAATCTGTATAAATGCAGTGTATCCTCATGTTAAATAAACATGGTGGACTTTTAACTCCAAAAAGTACCAACACACCACTGACGTCTGTTTTGTTAATCCTCCTCTTTCAAAAGATGTTGTGGTTGTTGAGCTGTCCCTTTCTTCACCACCTCTTCAGTGCGTATAAATTGCTTTCATGATTTACCAAAATAGTAGCATGTGGCTCCACTAACTGAATTTACTAAACGTAAGGGTATGCCGAATGTATACGGATTATTAACTTTTTGGTGTCACAAAAAGCATTAATATTTTAGGTGCACTATTAATCTGCTTACCAAATAGTGAGTGTAAGTAAACGTCCATATAGCCGGCATCCGGACAAATGTTTAATCCGGTTTCATCTAAAGCCCAGGTGATTATTGCGCATGTGCCATAGAATCACCATTAAATGATAATGTGATCATGCAGCCCTACCCAGTAGCACCATTTCAGAGATTTGATGGGAGAAAAGCATTCGAAAGATACTGAATATTTGCATGACTGGCGTTCCCAAAGCTGGCATTTGTGGCAGTGCTGCTGCTATTGGGAAACCACTTGCATCTAAGGCCAGTGCAGAATGAGCCATGACCTGCAGTGGGGCCCACAGAACGTGGGTCCTGAGCAGTATCGAGTCATCAAGTGGGCGTTATCCGGTTCCATGCTTATTGCATGGTGGTATTATGGCCTAGGAATATGAGGCCATTGCACGTGGCCAGGTCTAGCCCATGGTGCAAACACTGTTCGCTCATGTTATTCCCAAGTTCTAAGGAAATTCCCTCATAGAACATGAACATCTGTCTGAAGTCAAACACCCTCCATGAAATCCACAAGCTGTAGATCTGAATGTCATTGAACCTTTATTGGAAGTTCTGGAAAGCAACATGTGAGGTTGATTTCCACTTTCTGTCTCCTGAAGAACTGAAGCCTTTTTTTTTCCTTAAATGGTGAAATATCGTACTATACAGGGTTTAAGTTTTTTATGACTGTCATAAGTTGACAAAAGTTGACCCTACCTCTTTTTTTTATATATATATATATATATATATATATATGTGTATATGTATGTATGTGTATGTGTATGTGTGTGTGTATGTGTGTAT
>JAOYFF010000116.1:3264743-3274954 GCA_025773925.1 Cryptomyrus ogoouensis | reverse complement strand
GTGTGTGTGCGCGTGCGCGTGTGTGTGTATATATATGTATATATATGTGTGTATATATATATATAAAAATATAAATAATATCACACACATACACAAAGCGAAAACCACCAATGTAGGATGTTGTTAATTTTACTTTTCCAGGTGTATTCTGACCTATTTTTCCTGTCTTTCCCATTTTCAAAACTAGATTCAGAAGAATTTGCAGAAGCTTCTAGAAGAGACCTGAAGTTTCTTCTGCTGCCAACACTGGATGGGCTCTCGGGAGTTTGTTAGGGTGCATCTCTGACTTTTTAAAAGTACAAGCCTTTCTCTAGAAGGTGAACAACAAATTTTAATGGTGCAATAATTTTTCTTCCTTACTCTTCCGGTGTCTCAGGACTGCACTGTGTACCCAATAAATCTCTCCCCAGTTCATAAAAAAGGACTGAATGGACAAATAAGTAAATCTGCTGTCACTCTTACAAGCACCTCTTTAAGAGATGTTTAAACAAGACTCTGCAGTGAGAATCTGCTGCAAATGAAGCGTCTTCACAGAGATCCCCCCCGTCCCTCTCCCACCTGGGGACAAAACCGGCGGCTCACGTAGCCAGTGTGTCCGCGCGCCAACACAGCGCTCATTCGAGATTACGATGCATTAACGATTTCAGTTTATTGATCGGCTCTTTATTTTCCGGCGCTGGAAATGAAATCCGTATTGCGTAGGTTGTATATCGCATCCGTTTTAAGAATTGTGACGTCCAGCTTAATTTACCGTGCTTAACGATAAGCTGCGAGAAATCGGGAAGCTTTTTCTCCCCTTTTCTGCGAATTCAAAGAAAGTCTTGTGTGATTCAAAGTGCACTTGTTTTGCTCAAGTCTCTAACTTCCTCAATTCTCTTTGACTGGTTTATTAAGAGCGGTGTTACGGTGTTTGTGTTTGCAGAATGAATATTTCCACTGTATTAGTGTGCTGCTTTGGGGGGGGGCTGTTTGCATGTGCGTGTTACTGTGTTCCATACAGAATTTGTTTTTCACTGGTCTGTACGATTTCAAAAGCCTTAACTGAGTGTCGGTAAAAGGGGGGGCCAGTCTTCTATCTCAGTCAGGCATATTTTCTTAATCTTTTCTTATGGACATTCTTTGCTTGCCAAGTTATCTGTGTAACAGAGTCCGGCAATAAATAGATCTACTGTAATGTATATGAAATAATCTATTCCTTTAGTTTCTGACATTTTGTTAATTCATTCTGTTAAATCAGACGTGGTGATTCATGGTATCGCTGCTTATGATATAGATTTTGTCTATGAATTGAGATTTTCTTGAGTTATGTAGTTTAGGCAGATATCATGCCTGTACGAGAGACAGTGCATGCTGCTTCAGTCACCAGCATAACTTTCCATCTCCTCCCTTGTTGGTCAGGCTTTTTCTGTACTGTTTTGGTCCATTGCACACTTACAGGAAATGTGTAGTGTTCATTTTAAAGCGGGTCACACCTTTTGTCATTATTCTATTGTCAGAAGGGTAATGAAAAGTCTCCGGTATTCATCCAAGTAGCCACACCTCAAACTCTTTGACAAAATGAAACCATATACTATCTGAAGTGTTTTAGAGAAATCTTTCTATTCATCTATCAGTTACCACTGCTGTGTGGTATTGTGAGCAGCCTTTGACTTATCCTGACCTGCACAGGGCAGGGTTACACCCTGGATGGAATGTCAGTCTATCACAGGGTATTTTACAGAAATGTCTACAAAGAAAATTAGTGCCACTGAACTTGCTAGTCAGACTGCCCCCTTCTGGTGAGGCTGGGTGTGGACACCCTGATTATGCCTTTCAGATAAGAGGTTGAACTTGGTGTACTACATCTCTTTTTGGACTTTAAACAACTCTTCTGAGACAAGCTCAACAGGTGGAAAGTTCAGGTTCAGTATGTACAAAATTCAGACAAAGATTGTGTTTCAACCAACCAGTTGAGTACTCTGTCAGTATGCCACCCTATATTCCACTGGCTGTTTGAAACAAAATCTTGGTCTGGATTTGTACTTTCTGAACCTGAACTTTCCACCTCTGAAGCCTAGAACATATAAAGCTTATATACGTTTCCTTTGATTAATCACTTATTTGTAAGCTGAACAGCTTGTTTTGAAGCTGGTTTTCAAAGGATTTAAGTTTAACAGACTGAGGGGTTTAAGATACAAATCTGCAAGGACCTAACCCTACCTAAAATTATGACTTAAGTATGACATTCCATAGAATGTCAGTGACTTAAGAGTGTTTTTCCCATTTGAATGACAGTTCAAACACTTTTTTTTTTCAGGGCAAAATTACAAAACGAATCACAAACAGTAAGCTACAAACATACCTGATAAGGCATGGATTATTTGTATAGAACTTGGAAACGGAAGGCAGATCTCACACAAATTGTCTGACAATGCACACTTCATGGTTTACATCTTTTCAAGGCAGCTACAGTTTCATGTTGAAATCATAGCAGTACACAAAAAAAACTGCTTAAACTGCAATTGTAGTTAGACCTACTGAGAAAAAGGTTTGTATGATTAGTGTTCGAGCCTATTTCCCATTTGTCCAGTAATATATAAAGAAGGAAATAAGCCAGTGAGTTTTAGTGGGAGTAAAATCCAGGGTTTTGCCGTCCTGCCAGCGTGGGAAGGGCAGGTCCCCCATCACGTCACTCAAACTTGATTCCCTGGGCTAGGGGAAGGTCTTTGCTGTAGTTGATGGTGCTGCAGGGATAAGGACGGCCAAATTTGTTAATGGCTTGGTCTGTGACGTGTCATTCGTGGTCGCAGTCCATTTAGAATGTAAAATTAAATCCAGCTTGATTTGAATGGGTTTTTTGGCTAGGGGGCAGATAATGGGGGAATGGTTGTTTATGGGTCAATTAAACTCCCGTGTCATTTAGGGACATATTTTGCAGCCAATGATCTCAACGCTTCAGGAATATACATTTGGGCCTGTGAATTAGCTTTACAGTTGGTTTAGAGTTTGATGTTTAACTGCTGAATACGCACCAGGTGGACCTCCTCATGTACTGCTTCCAGGAGTCGCTGCCTGACTCTCTCCCACCTCCGGTGTGTTTTTCACCTCCTTAAAAAAAAAAAAAAACCACAGCATCACCAACAGGTCAGCATTTACTGCCATAAGGTGGCGCCAGTGGCACCGTGACGCTGAGCCAGCCCACTCACCAAAGGCGCCTCCGATCTCGGCCCCGCTGGTCGGAATGTTCACGTTCACGATCCCGCAGTCGGATCCTTTGGGGCTGGAGGAGCCCAAGAGCCCAAATGGAGAAATTACATCAAAAAATGTCCAAACCACTAGGAGGAAACCAATTCCAGGGTCAGAGCATGATTGTTCTCACCCAAGCCAGCGGAACACGCGGCCCATGTCTTTGGTGAAAATGCTGCTGGACAGCCCCTGCTTGACCTCATTGTTCCAGGTGAAGGCTTCCTCCTCGCTCTGCCATGGGACAGAAGTTAGCAGACGCATCAGACGCTGAACAAACAGTCCTCTGGACAAGGTGGCGTGTTTGAGTCTGTCTGTATTAAGCATGTAAGTAAACTGCACAAGCAACTCCCATGAAATTCTACTCTGGGCCTCTGACAATGTCCACATAAATTTAGTCAATGCTATCTTCAGAATTCCGTTTACATTACACGTATTTATGGTTCTGAACTAGACTGATCTTTCCATAGGTATTCATTACTCTCTCCAGAGTAGGACATCTCAATGAACCCTGTAGCTACACGCAAGCAGGGGTCAGTTTCAGGCGTTGGTGTCAAGCAGGTGCTGACCTTGAACTTCAACACATAAAGGATGGGTACAAAGGTCTCCGTTTGCACGATGGGGGCGTCGTGCGCCAAGCCGGTGATAATGGTAGGTTCCACGTAGTTCCCGGGACGGTCCATCACCTGTGGGTAAGAACAGAAGAATGTTTCCAACACTGACCAACATGCACTGAATTACAACCTGCTAGAGGTCATGGCAATGTTTGTGTAAACATATAAAGGATCAAGATTAAGGTTAATGCTAAACTTCATAGGTTTTTCGCTCGTCAGCTGAGTCTTAGAGTTCTGGTTATTAACACACCTTTCCTCCATACACAATAGTTCCTCCCTGCTGTTTTGCTTGATCCAAAGCCTGCTTGTATTGTTCCACGGCCTGTTTGGTGTGGAGTGGTCCGTACAGTGTGTTTGCTGTTGGCACGAAAAGCAGTCATGTGATCCACATAAATGTAATTACTTCCAGTGAGCCAGGGGGCTCCAGAAAAGAATTAACCCTCTGAAGTCTGATTCAGTTACACCTTAGTTGACAGGAGGCTTTCTTAGTTTCTAGTAAAATAATAGCAATAAAACAGTTATTGAGTATGTCTGTTACCACACAGGTGCACTGCCATCATACAGATGAAAGGGCTTCTGAAGAGGTAATGAACTCACGGTCCCAGGGGTCACCGATGCGGATTTGTTTGTATGCTTTGGCTATTCTCTCCACGACGTCATCGTGAACGCTCTCGTGCAGCATCTGGAAGAGATGCACCAACGCGGGATCTGTGTTACATTAGTGTTGAGGCTGCCTGAGAAAATACTGTTTGGCCCCAGACCAGTTAATGAAACCGCAGTACGGAGCGATGGACCGGAAGCCGAAGCCCCTTTATCTTACCAGCCTCCTCGTGGTGGTGCAACGCTGACCCGCGGTTCCCACTGAGGCGAAGACTGCCGAGGGGATGACGAGGTTGAGGTCTGCGTCTTCAAACACTGATGGGAGAAGAGAGGAAACACAAATGCAACCATGAGAAAACCATCAAGAGTCAGACAACATTATTTTGGACAACCTCTGTCGAGTGGAGCCCCCGTCAAAGTCATATGATGAACAACCGATGGAAAAAATTGAATAAAATTTACCTATAATAGCATTGTTGCCCCCCAACTCCAGCAACTGACGGCCTAAGATACAGGAAGGAAGAGGAGAGATGTAAATACTAAGGCCCTGACTACTGTTCAGTCAACTGAGCTTCTGCATGGGAAGGTCCAGACTCACCAAACCTCTCCTGTACCATCAGGGACACCTTCTTCCCCACATGAGTGCTGCCGGTGAAAGAGACCAGGCCCACACGCTCATCTTTTGCTAGTGCCTCCCTGTGGACAGAGGGTGCAGAATGACAAACAAGTTTAACCAATCAGTGATTGGCATAGTATGGTGATCCCACCCACCTTGGCTTTCAGAGTCATTTCTCCATTTAGACTGGCATCCCTTCCAGGGTGCAGCCCTACTTCTAGGCCTGTGCTGCCTGAGATTGCTCTAGGCCCCTACACAACTCTGAGAAAAATTAGTGGCTGGAAGATTGATGGATGGATCCATGGATGGATGGATGGATCACATGACCATATTTAATCCTTCCCATCAACACATCAGTTGAGATGGTTTCATCTCAAAGAAATTAATTTCATCCATTTATACAACTGGACTAGAAACTGGTATCGGAACAACAGATTGTTACAAGCCTTTGCAAAGTACAAGATATCTTTATTGTAACTGTACAAGTTCAATGAGATGTCATTTGGATCAATCCTGCAAAGGCTTTAATAAAAACTATATAAACAAACAAACAAATTGCATATAGCAATGTAGAAATACAAAAACACAGTACTCAGTCGAAAGTATAAATTATGAAAGTATGAATGGTTGAGAGGTGTGGCATTACTGCAAGATAATGACCAGGATCAGCAGTATTGCATGGTACTATGGATTACATACTGTGACTGTGAACTCCATGTTACACAGGTAACAAAAGGATACTTAACATAAGGAACTTTTGGAGGAACCCCCACCTCACCTCTGGAAGCTGCAGAACACCCCTACACCAATGTGCGAGACTCACCCAATGTCGGTACCGCCGCAGGTCATGGAACAGATGGCTCCAGGAAGGTTGTTCTGCTCCAGCACCCCTGCCACGATTCTGTACAATGAGAGACACAACCAAGTAGGAGAAGAAGCGGGGAGAGTCCAGCGGGTCCAGCATCAGCCCTCAGCATGACCATCTATACTCAATGTGGTGAGCCATACTGCTCTCGAAAGAGCACAAAAGATGCTCAAGGGCTAAGACTATCACAAAAAGACCCCGAAGCACTAATGGATGCACTACTGTGACCAAAAGCTCTTCCTTAACTCTCCTAATATAAAAGTCTTTGCTGATACTTTCAGCCTTGAAAGCTCAAAGGGTATGAGGAGTTCTCAGAATATCGAGCCATTGCAGGGGCCTCATGACCTTGCCTGAACCTTACTTAGTAACGACGCTGTGCTCTCTGCCACACCTCACCCAGAGGTAGCTAGAATTGATTTGCAGATTAACTTGGCATATCTATTCTATGCACTTGGCCTATTTGGTTCAGATCTACCATGGTATGGGTGGAAGGGGGCAGTGCTGGGAACAAACAGATGGAAGACCCACTCACGGCCAGTGATACAGTACGATAAAACGATTGTGTCTGACAGGTATGTGTGGTTTGATCAATCGGAGGAAATGTGCTATGAAAAGCAAATAGTTTAATAGTTTTCTTTGTTTATTTGGTCTTAATAATGCCACTGGTAATTTAAAACTGACAAAAAAAAATATGTCGTCTGTAGTGTGATTTTGCGTATCGTTATGGGACTGGCCCACCCAATATTCTGCCAGCCTGGCCTCGCTGTTATTTCTGGCTCCGCTATTGGTTCAGATTGAGAGTTTTGGACTTCTGTTGGCCGTTTTCATAGAAAGTCCATGAGAAGCCAAGTCTGGCTGCAGGACCCAGACAACTGTCACCGAAATGAGAACAATCAGCAGCAGGTGGTCCATACTTACTTTGTCACGGCGACGCTGGTCAGAGGTGTTGTGGGGGCCCCTTTCCTAAGGAGGCAAGCATTGACACGTCAGCTAGTATCGCAGAAACAGTGTTTGTGAGATCAATCCCTTTTTGCTAATATTACTGGCAAATCCATACTACTTCAAACAAAGAAGGCTTTTCAGGAGTTGGCTGTACAGACAGTAACCTCAGAAACTAACCAATATGGCTGAATATTTGTTAATGATTTGGGTTAAATGGCATGCCAACAGGTCAAATACTATTTAACATAAGTGTTACAACCCAGTTCAAGAGAAGAAGGCCATCAATATCAGGCACTGAGGTCAATCTTCAACATGTTTGCAGGGGGCCAAGTATGGTGTTAATACAACACATAGGAGCAAGCCTCGGGTGTCGGGGGGGGGGGGCGGTTGTGGTGGCTGACCAGAGGCAAACGTTGCCACAGATGAGCGCAATTGCGTTGTTCCAGCCGTACACAGCCACAGGAAAGTTGAAGGCCGTGATGATGCCTACAAGCCCCACCGGGTTCCATTGCTCAATCAGGGCATGGCCAGGTCCTGGAGACGAGTTTATTTTAAGAGCTGCCTTAGTACCAAAAACACACATACACAAATACTGCACAGACACATAAATGTGCATGCAGAGTCTTTGTTATTCTAAGATGACAAACTGTAGACCCACTCTCTGAGGGCAGCACAGGGCCGCCAATCATCCGCGACAGGCCAACGGCGTAGTCACACACGTCGACGTACTCCTGCACCTCTCCGACGCCCTCCACGTAGATCTTACCCATCTCCAGGGACACCTGTAACCAAAGGGCCATCACAGGCAGGAAATGGGATGTCAGGGCCTCCTCATGATGGAGATACTTCATCATTGAAAAAGTCAATTAAAAACAGATTCATATTGCAAATAAGACTCCCAGTGCATGAATTTAAGTTTTAGCAAAGTTATGCTTATAAAAAGGTACAAAAAGCTGTACATGCAAATCATTTAAAGTTAAATTCAAAACTGTCATGGAGGGTAGGGCTCCTACCAAGCTCCCCAGCACTTTAATCTGTTTCCTCAGTGCATCTCCTATCTGCCGCACGATCTCCCCGCGTTTCGGTGCTGGAATCTGAGATTTGAAAAGAAAGATGAGAATACAAACTTTTCGGAACAAAGGCTCTGCATGAGCTCCATTTTTTGAAATGTCAGTTTAAGGGGTATTACTCCTTGGATCAGAATCTAAAGTGAGACATAATTTACTCACATCTGCCCAGATTTTCCAGGCCTCCTTTGCCTTCTGCACAGTTTCTTCATACTCTGCCAAGGTCGCCTTAAATATTTTTTGAAAACCACTTCATATTAAGTTACCATAAACCGCAATGAAGTTGATTAGCGATAATGAAAAAGCAAATGTCACTTAACTTACCTGGCGCACTCTGGCAATCGGCTCATTGTTGGCTGGGCAATATGAAGTGACGACCTGTGAACACCGCATTGAAACGATTTTTATCTTTTACAGATAAATTGGGAAGAGAATATACATTATACACAGTTATTAAGACAGCACCTTACCAATAACACTAAAATAGTGTCCCGCAAACTAGAGAAATAAGCCAATTTCATTCCCATTTAAGGGTGCATCATTTAAGGGATGCACACAAATATATGTTGTATGGAAGCTTCAACGTCCACATAACTTTTAAATCAGTCGCTCTGTACACGTAGTGGTTTCTTGGATGTTTTCAGTAAGCGAGAAGGATGGTCCTGGGATGTCTTAACAGGTAATTATTCACAAGGACGGTGTTGGTAAGTGTAAAAGTGCCGCGTGCCCCATGTACTCGCACGTTAATTAACTAGAGATCGGTCAGACAGGGACAGTGTGATAAGCAATGCAGCCTCCGGTTAAATCATCAGCTAAGACCCAGTCTAGCGAATATGCCTCTACAGCCGAATTTGAACTTGTCTGATCTGACTGATCCTTTTGTTCTAGCTCAGCTATGGCGACAACCTGTGCAAAGTTGCCACTTTCATTGTTGACCCTCCACGAGAAATTCGTGCAGTTTATTAAAAAAGCTCTCCTGTTCTACATAGTATGAATTTATCCACGCAAAACTGAAGCATATGCTTTACTTGGCGATGTTACATTTCCATTAAATATACGATGGGAATATTAACATTTTGCCTTGATCCGCTACGCGTTATAAAATAATTTGTCAACTTTTTACGATGCATGATGCTAACGTAGCACACAATTCTTGCAGCCATTTTTCGATTTATATTTAGAAACATGGCTAGCTGGCTTATCTCCTCTTACCTCTCCCTTGCCTCCCCAGGTCCCATTATACACGCCGTCATTCTCCTCTTTCAGGCCCAGTTCTTTGAGCCACGAGTATTTGGGCTGATTGATCAGGAGCGTTGACATAGTCCTCGACTGTCGATAACTGGCTAAAATTACGGTCTTCCTTAAGGCCCACTGCCTGGCGATCTTAAGGGCTATAAAGTGCAGCATGGCGTGTGGGGGGGAACCAGTGCAGAGCTGTTCACAAGCACGCAGACGGGGCAGGTCTACCTCGTGACAGCGGCTCGCGCGATTGGTCCGCGTGCGGCACGGCCTTTCGGACGCAGTACGTTTTACTCCTTTATTAGGGATAAAGCAACTAAAGCCGAAACAGAATAAAATGCAAGGACACGTACATAATAACCGAAGTTTCGTACGAGCTGACTTGTCAAACTATACATCCTATACTGGCTTACTAAGAAAATAATGGAAAAATAAGCAACGGTATAGATTCACAACAGCAAACCAAAGATACAAAAATAAAAATATATATGTTTAATTATCACAATCAAATGGTTGCCACCTCTCATGCATCTGGCGTCACACTCACGCTATCAAACTGTCATGCTCACATATGAAATCTTATAGCAAATCTATATTATTCTATTATAAAGCTAAAATTAGCTACAACAAAATCGTTGGGGTAGTTTGCCTACTGACAATATACAAGGTAATAAAACTGTCACATACATGTAAATGCGTGTGCAGCTTGTCTCGAACTGAAAATCTCACCACAGGTAGCTGACCAAACTTAGTAACCCTGCAAACTTAAAAAGATGATCTGTATATGACCCTTATAAGACCGACCTGTCAAAGGTTTTTTCTGTGGAGCAGAGTGGCGCAGCGGAAGCGTGCTGGGCCCATAACCCAGAGGTCGATGGATCGAAACCATCCTCTGCTATTTCTCCAATTACATGTCCACAGACAACTTTTTTCAAAGTAGGAAAAAGCAAATGAGTACCCGCAATAAATCTGTTAATGGTAAATGCGAAGGAACGGTTGAATATTTCCACTTTTATTTAGTCCAGATAATGTGCATATATATATAT
>JAOYFF010000116.1:3224385-3238834 GCA_025773925.1 Cryptomyrus ogoouensis | reverse complement strand
GGCCGATGCCGATACATGAAAAAATGCTAAATATCGCCCCGATATATCGGCCGGCCGATATATCGGTCGACCTCTACTTTAATGTATATTTTGCGGTATATGGTACCTTGTCATTTTTAAGTAGTCATCCTAGTAGGTAATTCATTTAATATTTCAGAACTGTTAGAGAAATTTTTGATCCCCATCTTTTCCTTTGTGGGAGGATTGTCTAGAACAGGGGTGCCTAACTCCAGTCCTGGAGGGCCAGAGCCCTGTACATTTTTGGGTTTCCCCTCATTTAACACACCTGATTCAACTCCTTGTGCTAAGTACCACACAGCTCTTGAGCTGAATCATGTATGGTGGAACAGGGAAAGAACTAAGCTACACAGGGCTCCGGACCTCCAGGACTGGAGTTGGACACCCCTGGTCTAGAAGGACTTGCAGTGTAACCAAATATCCTGTTGGTGTTTTTCTCCTCTTGTCAGACAGTGGAGACCATTGTGTGTGGGGAATATTTAAAAAAAAAAAATAATAATAATTGGACTTTGGACAGTGTTAAATCTATCCATATTGAAACTTTAGAAACCTTGCAATGAAAACCATGATTTAAAAATAATCAAAAGCAATGACTGTTCCAGCTGATGGATGGAATTTATGGGTTTTTCATTTCACTCAAAAATGAATTGGTGGTTTTATAAGTTATTTGTAGTACAATTGATAGGTTTTTTCATTTTTTGTGTAAAATTCACTGAATTTCTATCAATACATATTTATGTAAATCTAAATTTGAAGGGTTTTTTTTTTTTTGCTACATCATTCAGGATAGGATATGTTTATGGTCCTGCTGATCATATCAACTGGGCCGAGTGTGTTGTTCTCTTGCCATAGTTGGTTTATTGGGCCACATTGTGTCCTGTTGTGGTAATTTGTTTTCATCTTGGTGGTGGTCAGTGATGCTTTGAGTGTTTTTATGGCTAATAGGGACAGCTTATTATTCTGTTCATCCCCAGATTGTATCTTTGAGTTTAAAAAGTCAATGAGAATGAATAATTAAACTGAACTGTAAGCACTTTTGTAGATGTCTTAAATGGATTCATACTTTCAGGGAACTGATGAGGATTCCTTTACCCCTATAAAACTTAAGGCATTTGGTTTTCCTGTTCCTTACTTCCACTGAACCTCTCCAGCATTTTATATTGAACTGTTCTATATGAACAGCTATGCCAAAAGGGATGCTGATCTGGCCAACTCCCAGGCCCGGCTAAAGGAAATGGAGGCCACGCTCAACTCCAAGGAGGCTGTCCTGGCCACTGCAATGTCTGAGAAGAAGGCCCTGGAGAACAGCCTGGCCGAAGCCCAAGAGCAGCTCCTTGAGGTAGGCGCTTTGCTCATACATCCAGTGTTTTTCTTTTCAACTATGGGCTTAACTCCATTTAAGATCATTTTCCTAATTTCATTATTTGAAAAGCATATTCTATCTCCAGTAGAGGGTGCTGTGGCCAGTAGTTTAGTTCAATATGAGTATCTTCAAAGCAAGTATACACAAGTGGCGAATGCTTATAATTTTAACACAATTTTTCTCCCATTGGTGTCAGCTCAGTTGCACTTTGTTGTGATGGCAGCCCCTCTTGTATCACAAGCTGCAGCTAATTTGCAAAACAGTCCAAGTTAGCGACTCCCAAATCATACATTGCTTTTTTTTGTCTCGCACAGTTGCTTGTGCTTTAAGTGGGATTGTCCATTAAACGCTATTCCCACCTCTTTTACAAAGATTGCAAATCACTGTATTACTGGTTTCTGTTAAAAGCGTAAAATACTCCTCGACCGTCATGTCTTATCTTACACTCCTTGTACTGCGAAGGGTATGCACATGACGTCGCAGCAGGCGGAAGTCACTGTACTCACATCCACTGAGTAGCAACGAAGACTGAGGGGTAGCGTTGGCATTCGATTTGAACGCCGCAAAAAAACACATGTAAAATGGGAAAGAGCTGTCGTGTGATTGATTGTACAAATAGCTCCTATTTTGTGTTAAATATATCTTAAATCTATTTTTTTTTTCAAAATCTAAATAAGTAAGTATAGGATGTGGATCAGTCACGCATGGCCGATATCCGATTCATCAAATAGGTCTGGATCGGCGCCGATCGAATATCGGATCGGTGCATCTCTAGTCTTTTCCTAAACCTCATCATCAGACGGTAATTGTTTGCAGGTCCTGTCCCTGTTGCTGATCACATATCTGTACTTGCATAGTTGGATGCCGGCCTGGCCTCAACCAAGAAGCAACTGGGCGAGGAGACGCTGCTGCGGGTGGACCTGGAGAACCGCTGCCAGAGCCTGACAGAGGAGCTGGAATTCCGCAAGAATATGTTTCAGGAGGTAAGACCCACATATTTGCTTCCTCAACGAGCGTTTGCCGTTTGTAGGGGTTATGTTAATGTAACACTGGGCAGAGAACAAAGGTCTTCCATCCTCAAGTACCAAAAGGTTTTATGTTCATTGCTCTTGATTTTGTGCACTAATGGGAAATCCCCGAAGAAACTCAAGTCAGGATGAGGGCTCCCCTTTTGACTGCTGAGTGACTTGTGTCTGAACTGCAGAGGTGGGAGGTCATGTTATTGCCATTTACTTTACCCTGATGTGTTTATGGGGCAAGATGCTGGGAGTTCAGCTCCCAGATAAGGAATCTGCATGGTGAATGGCTTGCAGTCCACACTTCAGTCGTAACAGTCATTAGCTTGCTGCTAGTGGGGCATGAGTAATCTGTTTCCAGTTGGAGAGCAATGTATGATCATACGTGGTGGAAACGCAGCGCATAGCACTCTTAGCGAATGTCTTGCTCCTGGTGCATATTGGCTGCCGGGCCATTGTGGGGGGGTGATGATGATGTTTAGTTTGATTCATCTCGCATCCTTTCCAGCACCTGACAGTGCACCTGCCCTGAGAGGCTGTAGCTGTCAGACTGTAATTTGATATCACGACTCGTTTAAAGCTGTCAGTATGGCCCTGCTTACTCCTTATAGCTTGGAAGCATAGTCATGTGATACTTCACTAGAGATAGATTGATCCCACCATGTACATTATGATCAATGGGCAGATACAAGGGGAATCTGTTACTTACTGATCGAAAACAGATCTGGTCTCCCATAATGCACGCTGAAGTACAGGCCGGTTCCCAAGCAACCGGGTCCTGTTGTGGGCGTGGGCAGATAACTGCTTTTGCTATAATGACATCTAGGGCTGCAACAACTAATCGATTAAATAGTTGCCAACTAATTTAATAATCGATTAGTTGGATCCATGTTATTATACACATAAGTACAGTGGCTGCCCCCTAATTTGGGAACAGTAAGCTAACCAAAGCCGTGGTGGCAGTAAAGCACCATTAAGCTGGATACCGACCGCCGTAAAAGAAAAAGGAGACGAGAACCAGTGTCGTGCCTTGAGTAGTTTACGTGATGAATTCTGGAAGAATTGAAAAAAACGTTTGAAAAATGGCGGAGGTGGACACAGCAGAGTCTTGTTTTAATTCTGCCAGAAATGGTAGTATTTGACGATAGCTGTAATTAGGTCGGAGAGACACTGATGTATTATGTGACGTTGTGGAGTTTTTGGATTATTTTATGCAATTCAGATTAATTAACGCAAATCCTTCATTCAATGGTGTAATGGAGGGTAAATGCACATAAACGCCATTTACGCACCTTTTAAATTTACAAAACAGCATTTACTCACCTTTTTTGAGATCACTAACGTTAAGGATATGAATGGTTACCCACCCTATTTACTGCTGTGCATATAGTTTACCCACCTTAAATTTCTTGTTACCACTACACCACTGCTTCATTTCTTCATGATAGAAATTCATAGTAATATCAAATGTTGTAGTACTCAAGGTCTCGATCTTCTCTTTGAATCGGCCATATTTGTACTCGTTCTTGTCATGGACTTGGGATTTTATTTCGAGACCAGCCGAGACCACAACTCGGAGAATATTCCTGCTAATGAGCCGTTTACTGTCAGATTGGATAACTTCTCACTTCAAGTGCAACCAATGACGTTACTGCCAACCTCGTTACCCGCCCCACCCCTTCACACACACGTGTGCACATGAACACAGGTGAAGTCATGGTTGTCTGGGAAAGATGTCAACACAATCGGCTATTATCAAATGTGGCTACATATACCACAAAGTGTTTACCTTACCATTCTGTTAGGGGGGCGCCCCAAGTTAATTTAATTTGATTTTATTTTCTATATAGCGCCAGATCACAACAGAAGTCATTTAAGGTTACCTTTCCTATAGAACAGGTCTATATCTTGGCCTTTTATTAAACAAACTAAATAGCCTTATGTTATCTTATTTACAGTTCATTACTGTAGTATGCGCACACAACCAGACATGTTTTGAAACTAAATTTGCCGCCTGCCGTTCACAGGTTTTTCCTCACCAATCGTCGTATTTGCACCGTTCAGTCACTATAGTCTGTGGCGTTTCACGAGAGTGCAAGCCGGTGCATTTTTAGCGTAAAATGCGGAAAAGGCTTTTTCTCCTCAATAAATGTTTACTTTCTTTGTCCGTAATAAATGCAGACACACTCCCTCACGTACTCTCTCCCCCCGTCACATATGTGTATCAGCATTAACATTTGAGAATTATTTAATAATATTCTTAGTAGCAGCAGCAGTAGTCTGTGCTTTTACATTAAAAACTGGAGTACTGAATACATTATCTAAAGCACCATGCTGGTTGCAAAAAAAAAAAAATTGTTTTTCATTACATTAATTCAGCTGACACAAAAATTAAATTTTTTTGTACTCTTAATGTAGCATACATTTATTTTCTATGTGGGTTTCTAGAAACAACCTTTGTACAAAGACAGCTTGGGTTATTGAAAAATGCTGGAAATCGAATTGGTTCGATTAATCGATTATCAAAATGATCGTTAGTTGCAGCCCTAATGACATCCCCTTGACAGGAGATCAAGGACACACGGCGGCGGCACGAGACCCGTCTGGTGGAGGTGGACTCAGGAAGGCAGATGGAGTACGAGTTCAAGCTGGCGCAAGCCCTGGCCGACATGCGGCAGCAGCATGATGAGCAGGTGAAGCTCTACAAGGAGGAGATGGAGCAGACCTACCAGGCCAAGGTGAGACCCACAGCTCGTTGAATGCATCCAGATGTGTTGCCACCCACTGGGTAAAACAGAGATGGGCACGTCCAGCAAACCTGCGAAATCAGTTTGCGAGTTCATTTGAAGATAGCCTTCTGGTGTTCACAAGCTGCAGAGGGTTCTGTTGAGACAGCAAATTTTTTATGGTTTTGATAAGGGAAGTCGGAGTGCTCAGTCAATCATAATGAAGTAGCATTCTTGGAAAATGCTGGTCTTTTGTGCAAGCTTCATTGAGGTAAACTGGTACAAGATCTGACATAAGCAATCAAGCTGCACGGTGGATGGATTGAGTGGAACAGTGTTGACTTGCGTAGCCTCTACAATGTTCTTTTCGTAAAGGGAAATGGGTGTATCCCTCAGGTTGGGAGCTGTATGCATTTCTTGCATGTAAATATGCTCGTCCTGCTTGTTCACTTTCATAAGGTCTGTACATTCGCAGCTTGGCAGCAGAGAACAACTCGACTGTCGCATCCTGAAATGTGACTGATTTCCTGTTTTGCGGTTTGCTAAAATCATCGGCCTGCTCTTGCCATGCCCAGTTCCTCATTTTGATCGTCCATCAGTGCACGGTGACGCTTCATCTGTGCTGACGGCACCCTAACTTGCAATTTTCAGCTAGAGAATACACGACTGTCGTCTGAGATGAGCAGCTCTTCGGCCAGCCTGGCCCGGGAGGAGCTGAAGGAGTCTCGTCTGAGAGTGGAGAGCCTTGCTGCCCAGCTGGCCAGCCTGCAGAAGGAGGTGAGGGCTCTTCCAGGCCTGGCCTGTCACCAGGAGTGCCTAAATTTGCACTTCTGTTTATCTGTGCAAATGCAGGATTTTGAGGTAGTGTTGCAATATTTTTAATGCAGCTGGTTGTCAAGAGTCATTACCCCGTAAAGAGCTAGGGTCAGGTTCCAGGTTCCCATCGATTCACAACCTCCCCATCCCTGCAGGCTCGTGGCTGGCAGGACCGTATTAATGAGCTGGAGACGGCGTTGGCTCAGGAGAGGGATGCAGGTCGGCGCACCCTGGCTGAGAAGGAGCGCGAGATCGCCGAGATCCGCGCCAAAATGCAGCAGCAGCTGGACGAGTATGAGGAGCTGCTGGATGTCAAGCTGGCACTGGACATGGAGATCAATGCTTACAGGAAGCTGCTGGAGGGCGAGGAGGAGAGGTGATGTGGACGTGCGCCAACACCAGGGCCCCCTTGCTGCCGGGCCCAGAACCATCAGTCTCTTACTTCCCTCGATGTCTTTAAAAGCAGGGGTAGCACAGGGAAGCAGGTAGCGCAGACGTGCTGGTGCAAGTCCCAGGCAGGGCCTACAGCAAGGTACTTTACTGGAAGGGATTAACAATCCAGGGATGGGAATGGTAGCTAGACCAAGTGCTTATTCCCAGCGTTAAAGATCTGAGGGACCGTCTGGTGTGGAGAAAGTAAACAATACCTCAAGCTTTTTGGTCGAGTAACTCCTGGATTGTGTCCAAAACATCCTATATGTATAATAGCAGCAGCCTTGTCTGTGTGTGGCTCACTGCTAAGGCCCCCCCCCCAGGCTGAAGCTATCCCCCAGCCCGTCATCCCGTGTCACCGTGTCCCGCGCCTCCTCCAGTCGCAGTGTGCGCACCACACGTGGGAAGCGCAAGCGTGTGGATGTGGAGGAGTCGGAGGCGAGCAGCAGCGTCAGCATCGCTCACTCCGCCTCCGCCACAGGGAGCGTTTGCATCGACGAGCTGGACGTGGATGGGAAGTTCATCCGGCTGCACAACACCTCCGAGGAGGTGAGCGCCAAACACGCTTAGCCAAAACAGGTTTTTGTTTTGCCCCTTTCTGCACGCCCACCTCCACAGATGCAGTCGGATAACATCCTTATCACTGTCACTGGTCTTACCCAGTACCTTGGAACATGAGTGATTTATCCTCAATGTTTTCTGACGCCTTCCTTGCAGGACCAGCCAATGGTAGGTTACGAATTAACCAGAACCATTGGAGATACCTCAGCTACCTACAAGTTCACTCCTAAATACCTCCTGAGGGCAGGACAGAAAGTCACGGTATGTCAGCGACCGTCTCCTTGCTTTTGAAAGGACCAATTGGCAACACAAATGTTGGCGTCTCTATCCTGTGTAGTGGAGGCATCCATGTTATCCTCCATG
This sequence comes from Cryptomyrus ogoouensis, assembly GCA_025773925.1. Classification (NCBI taxonomy): domain Eukaryota; kingdom Metazoa; phylum Chordata; class Actinopteri; order Osteoglossiformes; family Mormyridae; genus Cryptomyrus; species Cryptomyrus ogoouensis. Next base: position 3,231,539 of record JAOYFF010000116.1, on the reverse strand, counting down.
TCTTATCAGATCTGGGCCTCTAATGCTGGTGTAAGCTCCAGCCCCCCCACTGACCTCATCTGGAAGAACCAGACCTCCTGGGGTACTGGCCAGGACGTTCGGGTGGTTCTGAAGAACCCTCAAGGCGAGGTACGGCTTGGCTCCGCTCCACTGCCAGAGAGCTGTAGGCTTGGCCGGGTGCCTTCTCCTGGTGCTTGGTTATAGCCTTGTGATGCCCTCCCTTCACAGGAAGTGGCCTTCAGAACCACTATTTTCAAGACTGCAGTGCCGGAGGAACGAGAGGATGAAGAAGATGAAGGTGAAGTTGAGGTCATTGAGGAGGACCTCTTTCACCAACAGGTGAGTAACTCAGGGTGCACATCCTCTCTCTCCCTCCATACCGGAGATGTGGAGTAAAGAAGCCTTACCTCAGTGGGACAGTGGAATAAGGTCAAAAGTGTAATATGTGAAATTCGTATTTCAGATACTTTCTGAGTTTGCGTGATGCATGCACAGGAAATTATATCAGTTATTGACTCCTTGACATTTCTGAGTCTTTCTGAAACTCAGTTGGGAATCTGCTGGATTGCTGGCACATCACTGACTGGTTTGTGGTGGTCATCTGACCAGGGTATCTGTCTTTTCCAGGGAGACCCCCGTGCCACCAAGAGAGGCTGCATCATCATGTGAGCCAGCAGCCGCTGCTCCTCTCACCCGGCGCGCTTTCAGCTGCCAGCCCAAATGGAGCAGAACTAATCTTTTTCTACTGTTTTAGTTCATATTATCAAACATGTGTGAATCTTTTACTGCAGATTGTAAACCATTTTGATACATTTATTTTTGTGAAAGCAGAACACTCATGACTTGTTTTGTATGAACCAAATCTTGTTTTTAATGGAGGACGTTTTTGTAGGGTTAGGTAATGAAACTGACAGGTCTTTAAAAGCAGGGCAGCTTGCAGAATTATCCTCCAGGTGCTGTGACTTTTTTTTTTTTTTTAAACAACTTCTCTACTTTTTTAAATAGTATTTTAAAGCCTTTATAGAAAGTGATTTTTTCCATTAAATGTAGTAGTTTAGATGGGGAGGACATTGCATATGTTGGAATGTAGATTATGCTTTTATGTAAACACAATAATAAAGTTTGGAATGTTTGAGCCTGTATGATTTCCTTTAAAAAAAAAAAACACCTAAGCGATACTGCTTTTATTCGATAGGGGGCAGCATCTGCAGTCTGATTATAATTTAAAATTGCATCAAAAAGGAACTTAAGTCTGTCTTAACTCATGGCAATTAAAATTTAATGTTTAAGGGTGGAGGGTTTGCCATGAGAAATGAGTGACCACATGAAATCATACTTGGATTTCAGTTCTCGTGTGTGGTGTGTGTGTGTGTGTGTGTGTGTGCGTGCGCGCGCACACGCGCTCAGAACTCCTGAACAAACTGCTTGTATGGTTGAAAATAAGAATGCAGATAACACACCCAGAATTCAGTGACTTGAGTTTGAGGATTATAGAGCTCAAAGGGGGACTAGGAAACCCTACTGTTGAACTTGTGCTGAACTTGCTTTAAAAGCCCGTAGTCGGTAGCTTAATTTTTTCTTACTAGTAGATATTAAGATTACAAGTTAGTTTAGTTGTATAAGATATATAAATAATGTGCTGTGCAACAGTGTATGAAGGATATCAGAGGCTTGACCAGAGGGTTTATTGTACATTTAGAAGCAGCTCATCAGGGCAAAGCTGAAGGTGTTGCAAAAAAGTCGGCTCTGTGGTCCAAGTACAACTAGGGGATTTATTTAACCCCTAAATAAGAATTTTCTTTTTAATGAACCAAACGGTAGCTGCATCATCAGAAATTTGCCACTGAGGGTAAAAAAATCGATAGCACCTCCAAAAATACCCCGAGGACAACTCCGATTCTCCTTGCCGAAGGAAGAAACACTTCAGTGATATAGATTACAGACATACGATCAAGGCTGACAGAAAGAAGTGGTTAATCAATACAGACACAATAGGGGAAACTCAGATTCGTTCAAAATCCAAACCAGAACACGTACATAGCAAACGAAAGCTGCTGCATACAATCCTTCATTGTGTAAACATTGAAACAGAACTTCCGCACTTAAAGTCTAGTGCTGTATTTTCAAAATGCGATGTTGGTGCCCTTTTGGCTTTATGTCGCTGCATTCACAGCATGAATCTTTCGTACTTTCACGGAAGTTCCTTAAAATCAGCCGTAAGCGTGCCAGTGTTGCTTCCTTAAGATGTGGACGCGTCATTAAGTCTTTAAAAATAAACATGTCGATGACATTCAAGTATATTTTACTAGCCCGTCGAGCGGCTAGTAAACAGCTCCAATTATAACGCACCGCGACAAATAGTGTTTCATAAAATACTGAGTTTCTGTGGGCAGGTATTCACCATTATGGCACTTAAAACGCCGCCGCCAAGCTTTGAAGATCATCCATCCATCCATCCATTGTCCAACCCGCTCATCCTACTGGGCCACGGGGGGTCCGGAGCCTATCCCGGAAGCAACGGGCACGAGGCAGGGAACAACCCTGGATGGGGGGCCAGCCCATCGCAGGGCACGCTCACACACCAGTCACTCACGCATACACACCTAAGGGCAATTTAGCAACGCCAATTAGCCTCAGCATGTCTTTGGACTGTGGGGGGGGAAACCGGAGTACCCGGAGGAAACCCCAGGACGACACGGGGAGCTTTGAAGATCACACGGCTAAAAAAAATATTTTGTTTTTTTTTGCGAAGTTAAGGAACTGATCAACGCTGTTTCGGGCATTTGTTAAATTCCTAGCTGAAAAAACTGATATGCCCTCCCCAGTGTCAAATTTACAGCTTTAAAGTGTTTTAATCTGTTTTTAAACAGCGTTCCACTGAAAATTACATTGTTGAATGATTTTTAATACATGGTTTGATGCAATAAACTCAATCCAACCCTGGGACGTTTACTCTCCATGCATATAATGAATATGTGCAGATTGGTTTTAGTTGGCCTATGCCAGTAATGTAGTGTACTCAGCCAAATTAATATAGAGGAGACCGTGATTTATATATATATATATATATATATATATATACACACACACACACACACACACACACACACACACACATCTGCCTGAAAAAAACTGCTTACAAAACTGCTAAGAAAACTGCTGTAATGATCATGAATTTCTTTAACAAAAATTTCTGCCCAGTCTCAGCTTTGAAAATGGAATTGTTAATATCTGATTTAAAACAAAAAAACAAATTCAATAGAAAATTGTGTTTTTTTTTCTGTAAGTCTTAAATGCACATAAATTTTGGCTTTAGTTGGTAAACTGACACTGCAGCCCTTTTTACAGAACAAACACTGAAGGACAATTTGTGTCACTTTACAAATTGCACACGTTACAACCTCATGGGAATTCGGAGTCCTGTGCTCAGTGCACCAGTCAGGAGAGACAGTCTTCATGCTTCCAGACATATATGTGTATGCAGATTGACACGTCCTGCTGTGGACAGTCCGTTTCACAAAAGTCAGCGTCCTGCATCGTCCATGATAGCTGAAAAATGGATTCACCCCCCTAGCTGGACCTCATACGAGAGATTCCTTGGAGTGACGCTTTACTGGGGGTGGGCCAACCAGGGATTGCTGTGTCAGGGCCTCACCATGTGACCTGGGCAGCACAAGCACCACTCTCTGATTGGTTTGCCGCCATTCGTTATACAGCCGGCAGTGATACCTGAGTGACACCTGGGGGAAAGAATAATATTGTTTCAGGAGTAGCCCTCCGATCCCATAGATGCAGTGTTGCCCAATCGAATCCTTGAGGACTGCAGTCAGTCCACATTTTTGCTCTCTCCCAGCTCCCAGCCAATCTAGATCACTGATCACCTGGTATGGGTTTATTGGAAATTGGGAGGGAGCAAAAATGTGGACTGTCTGGGGTCCTCGAGGACTGAAATAGGAAAATACTGCCATAGAGGAAGGCCGCCCATCCATAGTCCTAAGGGGGTACAGTCAAACTCTGCTCTTAATGGCTTTCTTGGAGAAATGATCTTTAACAGTAAGTCACCTGGTATTTTAGGCGTTACAGGGCTATAATTAATAAGAAGTCATAGTCCTACAAAAGTCAGCCTTTGGAGATCCAGGTTTGAGGTTTAACTACGTCAATTTGGTACGTGAAGTGATCTGAGGAACCTACCAGAGTCCAGAAGAGGTAAATGGTAAAGAGAGCGACGGTGAGAGCGATGAGGCCCATGGCCTCCAGCCGGCTGGAGAATTGCAGGTGGTCCACAGCCCCCCGCAGGCAAAGCCAACCCGAGATGGTGGCCAGGGGCGTGATGAGCAGGAAGCACACCATGTCGCCAAAGAGCGTCCTCCTCTCCTGCTGCAGCCCCGGGTTGCGGATCCACTGCGAGGCAAGTTGGGGACAGGTTGGGCTTTCGCTTGGTGAGGCAAGTCAAGGCTAGTGGGCTTCATTTTCATGCCATGCAGATACAGGTACACAGTGGCTGGAAATAGCTTTCCCCCAGGACCAAGGTGTAATATACAAACTGCCAGTGACAGGATGAGGGCTTTCACAGGACTTAAAGTACAAAACCCATGACAGTGCGAAACAGGGGGGCTGGACACAGTGGTTTATATACATATGTGTATGTAGATAATAAGAAATACAGCAATCAGTGCCAGTCTGGGAAGGGGGGGACCAGTGGTATATTCACACCTGTGATTTCAGATACTCATTCAAGTGCCATACAGCAGGCTTACTGCTCCTCTGAGCATCTCAATCCTAAAACACCATCCTGTCTGATTCCCTGTCTGACAACCAGTCAGCCTGCCCCACACTGAAACTCAAATCTTAAAATTTGGACCGGATAAATTAGGACTTTGTCATCCTGCTCATTTGCCTTCCCCTGCCGGCCGCTGGAGGATGGGCTCCCCCTCTGAGTCTGGTTCCTCCCAAGCTTTCTTCCTTCTAGAGAGTTTTTCCTTGTCACTGTCGCCTCTGGCTTGCTCCCTGTGGTCTTTGGCCAGGGATAATGTAAAGCACTTTCACTCAATGTAATGTTGTGAAAATGCGCTACAGTAATAAAATTGAATTGAATTAAAAACCATTCTGGGGCTGCCTTCTTAATAAATATAAGGGTGATCATAATGGCTGATGTATTTGGGTGTTTTTCTTAGGAAGGCCTCGATATGTTCCACAATAATGATGGCGGACACCAGAACCCCAACCTGGCATTTAATCTGATAAGAGGCCAGTGGAATAAAGGGAGTTATCGTATCGCTACTCTGGGCTGATACTGATGTCCTGGGAAATGGCACATAAACAGATTAAGAGTAAAGTGCATCACTGCACTGGGTGTAAAAGTAAGCCTGCAAGCAGCTCTGAGACAGGAAGTTTAGTCGGGAGACTGATCCTGTGATCCTGTCTGCTCTTTCATAAATCAAATTACTCCTCTGTGGCCTAATGCATGGAGGATATTTGTGTCCATTTCTCCTTTATCAAGCGGATGCTCTGGATGGATTCCCTGGCCACCGAGCAACCTTCTAGTGAACAGAGACAGAGTGATTACCAGCAAAGCGAATGCAGAACATTTCTCCCAGTTAATTAAAAATGACACCTTTGACGAATGACCAGTTTTCCCTCAGGATCTTCAGATCCTCAAAACACAGCTGTCAGATAGTCCTGCAAAGGTCACGGTTCACAGTGGGGCATAAGAGGGACCATGATCCGTACAGAGGGGCCACACTTATCATTAGCCAATACGGTAGCACTTCACTTGACAGGGCACAATTACTTAGTAATACCTCAGTTACTACTGAAGAACAAATCATGAACAAATCCTGAACAAATATAGTCACTACTTGATTTAAAAGATTAATCACGGTTAATTAATCATCAGTATTTCACTTATATTATTCATTACTTGTTCCTTCAGTAGTTCCGTAGTAACTCCACTGCTGAGTAAGTCCACTGCTCATGTGACCCCATCTCTGTGTACACACAGAGCTGTGAAGATCAAAGTTCAAAGTGGATGCTATGGCACGCTATGGAATTACGGTGCATTATTTATCCATTGTAAGTGTGGCCGCATCTAGATATGGACAAGAAATTACTACACTGTGGCAGTGTCAGCCTTCAGTTATACAGCACCAGTCAAACGTGTGGACGCACCTACCCATAGAAAGGTTTTTTGTACTATTCTCTACATTTTAGCATAATTATAAAGACATAAAAACTATAAAATAACATATATGGAATTATGCACTGATCAAAGAAGTATTTTAAATACTTAACTACTGTGTTTAGGTCCGGTGGGCAGGTCATGTGATGCAACACTATCACTCTCCTTTGTAGGCAGTTTGTCGTGTCCAAACTTTTAACTGGCACTATACTTACAGAAATGGAACCGGGCTGTGGTGAGAATTTGGACATTGAATCAGGAAGTTGTTCTCTGCTGCAGCAACATTAATGGAGAATCCTTCTCCAGTGTGCTATTTAACCACTGGCCACCAGGCGGACAGGTGAGCTGGAGGTAGGGAAGGGCAGTGCTCACCTCCAGCAGAGGCCTTGATTTGCGCTTCACGCAAAACTGGAAGTGGCAGAGCTCGCAGAAGCTGGAGCTGGACGAGGACAGCCAGTGCTCCAGGCAGCTGCGGTGGATGGTGCCCAGGGTGCCGGCGCACTCGCAGGGGGACAGCAGCTCCTCCTGGGCACTGCCCTCGTGGCAGATCCTGCACATGGGCCTATCCGCTAGGCTGCAAGGGACACGGGTGGGAGTGAAGGATGAAAGATTCCCAGCAAAAAGAAGCAATCTGAGAGGAAACATGTTTTGAAATGGACAAAAAATGTCACATGAGGATACTGCGGGCAGGCAGATCCAAGGGTTAAATCAGAATCTAAGATCATGTGCTTGAACTTTTTTTTACATATCACATAAATGAAACTTGAAAATGCATCAAAAAGTAATATTCTTGCTTATTCATTCATGTCCATGTGAAACTGTATTAAAATACGAAGTTATTCAAGAATTCCTTCTCACACATCTCTAGCATTTACTTGCATTAAAATGAGCATAGTGAAGTTATGGCAGCAGTACGGTGAGTGAAACACTCAAAAAAATCAGAGCTACTAATGAAAAGGAGGCAGAGCTGTGCTCT
>JAOYFF010000116.1:3184847-3201502 GCA_025773925.1 Cryptomyrus ogoouensis | reverse complement strand
TGGATGGGATGCCAGTCCACTGCAGGGCGCAAGGCGGGGGACACCCTGGATGGGATGCCAGTCCACTGCAGGGCGCACACACAATGACACTTTATGGGCAAATCAGGGACGTCATTTTATCTAACTGGACTTCTTTTTAACAGTATTGTCCAGAAGCTTCCATGCTGTCCAAATACGAAGATGCATTTGATCAGTAAAAAGTTGCTTGTATTTGACTGCTGTCAGAGAAATGTTACCCATTCTGGCACAGTTTACCTTTGAATGTACTATGTGGTAGAATGAACTTCCCCTATAGATGTCCAAACAGCTGAGTCATTGGGTGTCTTCAAATGATAACTAAAGACCTACCTGTTTCGGAAGTACTTGGATTAGTATTATATTCTTATTTAAAAAACTGTATTACTAGTTTTTAGACTGATGGTATCCTTAACCCGGTTTCTATTGAACCAGGATCAAAATGTATTCACTGATGCGACTTTTAAGCACTGCCAGATGCCGTAAATGTAAATGTAAAATATTGAAATGTTTAAATGTGTAAATTAATATGTAATATGCAAATTAATACAGATATTTGACCAATCAAAGCTAAATTGGGAGAGACTTCATGGAAACATGGCTATAGCACATAACCCAGTCAAGCTCTTCCTTTAGGAAGAGGACCTTGAAGTGCTTCTGGAGGGTCTCCAGGGCTGGTCAGGTGAAATCTTCCCACACCTTGATTTTGAGGATCTGGTTGCAAACTTAGAGCAGTTAGGAGACCCATTCAGAATCCAAGTATTGCTTTTTCCTGTTCTTTCTTAGCCATGCTGTAATGTACTACATCATGTGGTTATTGGTGGTGGCTAATGATCTGCGTTTGTTATCAAGGAAACTTACCATCTAAGTTCCTTAGCTTCTCTATTGCACCTTTGACCTAGATAGACACTCTGTTTGGTCTCTGTTTAATGTCTAGCAACCTATTCTGGAAATATTATAGACCTTCAAGCGTTTATCGAATGAAAGCGTATGCTACATAAGAATCACAATAGAGCCTTAATATTATTGTTAGTCATTGGTTTTGTCATGACTTGGTGCGGACATGTCAAGCAGGGAAGCACGGTAGTCCATAGGTACTAGGGAAGGGGTTTATTGGGGAGAAACAGCACAAACGGGAAGGATTGGCAGCAACGACGAAGGACGTTAATGACAGGACTGGGGAAACATACTGTGACGCGGACTGAAATACACAGGACTAATTGGAAATAACAGAAAACAGCTGGTGACATTGGGATTTCACATGAGGTTAACGAGGGGGGCGTGGCACATGGGAGGATCGGACGAGCAGGGTGTAACAGGTTTAAGGGTTAAAAGGGGACACTGCTTTCTGCAGTGAAAGTTATTTGTCCTGGTCCAAAATTTCAGGTCACAATTTTGTTATAACATTTATGGGATCCCTTATCATGCTAAGTCTGTGATGATTGTTTAAAGATTTTACAGTTACATAATTAGAAATTAGAGTTTATTAGTGCATATACATTTTTGTGTATAATTTCAAAATTAGTCAAAATATAAAATGCAAGCTCAACAGGTACAGCCAGGATGGAAATCAAACCTGCAGCCTTGGAGATGTGGCACCGCAATGTTCCCAATGAGCCACCAAGCCACTCTGCTGCATTTGTATTGACAGCAGATCTTTCAGAAGATTAGAATATAGATGAGTAGCAATGTGTTTATTGTACTTCTATTGGTATGGAATTTGAATGACTTAAGTGCATTTTTTTCTTTCATTTTGTCTTATTGGTTATTGTTTCTTGACTCATAAACTTGTTTGAAGGCGGGGTCCAATCACATGCAGGCAGGACATGCTGAGTGCCCAGATACAGGTGGGTGGAGCCTCTTCCACTGGGTGGAGCCACAAAAGTGCTGGGAAAATCCTAACTACCAGGGGCAGTGCTCCGTTACTTGGTTTGTCAACACACACCAGACCCGCGAATGACATGTGACTGAGGTTTATTTCTCCAAATTAATACATTTAAAGTGAAGATTTTAACTGTTTTGAAGACTTAAAAGTGGATTATATTACACTTCTGTATCAAAAGGTTAGCATTACATGTAGCAAAAGAATCCATAATTTATGCCTTGGATCAATAAAGTTAATCTTAAAACAAATTACATTCATGTAGCTTTCAACCTAATTTTGATGTTCTTTGTTATTCTTTTTACAATAATGCTTTGTAAAAGAAAGAAAAAAATTAAGCTTGTATATAATATGGTTGCACTGCTTAATGTTGTTATCCTGTTGGTTTGTTTCAGTTTTATTCTAAAGCACTGAGAAGTAATGTTCATGAGAAGTATTAGATTTTTATCATTTTTTTATAGAGTAATAAATCACAGTGGCATGAGGCCATTAAAATAGGAGTAGTAAGAAAAAAATAAGCTTAAAACACAAGAAACAAAACAAATGCAAATTAACTTGATGGTATCATCAAATTTTAAAACCTAATCTTTTGTCTCAAAAGAAAATTTACAATTTTTATATTTTAATATACAGTCTCACTATATACATTCATTCATTTCACAGTTACTGTTAATTATAAGTATTAACTGAAGAAATGGAACAGAACAGTGAAATGCTATTAGAAGGCAAGGACACAAAGGGCTTATCATACACATGAGGATGGTTTTTCCTTTTCTAACAGATAGTGGTGCTGAATCTGCATTCAGGTCTGATGCTGGCAGAGTAGAGCACCTCATTTAGGGTGTGAGTTGCCTTATTTCCCTTGATTTTACCCTCCAACTTGGACAGCACTTATCACAGGACCTCCACCACAACTGCAGCTGTTATGATCATTTTCTCTTGTTCATGCCAGTTGTCTGCTTATGGATGACAAGTCCCCTCAACAAGAAAACTCTGGCCTGGAAATGAGGATGAAGGCACAGCACGCTGGCTGTTTGTGAGCTGGGGCCGAGTCATTTAACTTCCAACAAGACAGGACATCCTCTGTAATGTATTTAAAAGAGAAAACTCATCCCAAATGTATTACTAAAATTACAGTTACATAAACATTTAATATAGTTTCAAGTAGGTATTGTCATAATAGTATATTTGTTTGTTGATTTATTTATTTATTTTTAATAAAGAGTCTTAAGTAAACAATACATTAACATATCTTGATTGAGCAAATGGTTTCAACAGTCAAGGTCATTGATGTAGTAAGTATGTGATCCCTCATATTTAGTAACTAGGTGGAGCTTCTTGTCAGTAACTTCAACCAAAACTGAGTCAGTTCTCGTGTATTTTTAGGATGTCTAGCTTGAATAGCCTTTCAGATCACACCGCAGTATTTCAGTGTCACTGAGGTCAGGACTCTGACTCTGACTCTGACCACTCGAATCAGAATTTCTTCTGTCTGAGCCGCTCTGTTGTTGATTTACTCCTGTGTTTCGGATCATTGTCATGCCGTAGGACGCAGCTTCTTTTGTGTTTTAGCTGTCCCTCCATTCGACAGTAGAAATTTCTGATACATCTTGGAATCCATTGGGCCCTCAATGGTTCCAGGTCATCCAGGCCCTGAGGCAGCAAAGGAGCCCCCCCCCTCCCCCCACAACATCATACACCCTCCACCCTGCCCCACAGCTGGGATGAGGTTTTGGTGTTGGTATGCAGTGTTTTACCCTCCTCACATATAATGTGGTGTTCATTTACCCAAAAGTGCACCCTTTGTCTAATCTGTCCTCTACAGTTCTACAGCGTGCCTTTGCATAGATCTTTGTAGGACACCCACTCATAAGGAGAATAGCAACTATGCTTTCATTCTTCCACTTGTGAATCTGCCTGACTGTGGACTAAAGTTCTAGTCATTATTCACAGAATTTCTTTGGGAAGAACAGCTAACTAAAATTGTGTTTGTTTCATCCATCCATTCATCCATCAATCCATCCATCCATTTCCTGTAACCGCTTATCCTATTCGGGGTTGTGGGGAGTCCGGAGCCTTTGTTTTTTTTATTATTTTCATTTTTGATATGGCAGGGTTGAGCAAACCCACACCTGAACTGAATGGAACAACTGACTTCTTTTCTGTAGGTCATTATCCCAGAGGTTCATGTACTTTTTCCATCAATGACCTTGATTGTTTAACGAAGATATGTAATACTTGTGGTTTGTTAAATAAGACTGTCTGTGATAAGACTGTGATGAGGTCAGATCATATTTTATAAGTAATTTATATAGAAATCCAGATCATTTAAATGTGGTCACAAATGTAATTTGTAACTGTAATGTGTCTGTAGTACATTTAAGACATAATTTTAATTTTGATAAGTTGCATTTCATCTGTTTTTCTGCACATTTGTATCCTTAAAAAGTAAGTCATTTGTTTCACGCAAATTTCCTTTACTCCCACTAGATTAGGGGTTGTCAAACTCCAGTCCTGGGGGGCCAGAGCCCTGCACACTTTTGGGTTTCCCCTCATTTAACACATCTGATTCACCTCCTTGTGCTAATTACCACACAGCTCTTGAGCTGAATTATTTGTGGTGGAACAGGGAAAGAACTAAGTTACACAGGGCTCCGGCCCCCCAGGACTGGAGTTTGACACCCCTGCACTAGATAATTTTAACGTTATTGGCTGTGAAAAGGCGGCGCGTTTGAAAACTCTCTGGGGCTCTAAGGAAATCTGGATACTAGATGGCGCCAAAATCCACAAATTACTTACGCAGGAAACTTTTTGTCCTCGAAGTTCTGAAGGAGATGCTTTTCTTAACTGGATTTCACACTCAACATCACTCAGTTATTTATTATATCGATTCGTATAGTTAAAATTACCATATTTTATACTCTTAGTATATTTTTTAGAACTTTACTCAAAATAGCTCTACTCTATTTTGTATCTGTTTAGTTGTAAGACCGGTTAAGATTTATTATCGACAATTCGCTATTATCAAAATCAAAATGTATCATCAACAAATGAATCATTTACTATGATAAACATTTTTCGAATACATTTTAAAAATCGATGCTTATTTTGTTGCTTTTTCCAGTTAACGTGATGCCCGCTCTGATTGGCTGAGAACTCGATGAGGTCACAGCGAGAGTCGCTCGTGGGTTCTTGTGTTGGGGCAAATTGCTGCTCACCATCCTTCACTTGTTGGGGTATGTGAGATGCAAAACTCAACGCAACTTGACTGTGGCATCAACATCTCTTAGACTCGAACGTTTTTTCACCTTTTGTTGGCGGATGCGTGTCAATTCCGCATTAGTAAGAATATCACAGGTGTGAGATCCCACGGGAAAACTTTTTCCCCTCATGATCATATGTGGATGAACTTCAAATTGCTAAAAGTACCGTAGACAGTGGATCCATGAGCCTGAAGAGGATTCAGACCCTTGCATGAACTAGGTAAGTGTTTATAATTATTTTCTCTGCACGTTTGGTATTTGCTTTTTTGTCCATACCGATGCAATGCAATGAAAGAAAATAAACAACAATTAACATTCAAATTCCTGTAACTTTTCCCGAGCTGTATAATTAAGTTAACCGTTTTTGCAATTGCAAACGATCAAAGAAGAGAAAATAAAAACAATTAGAAACAAAAGACGTATTTAACGGTAAAAACTATTCCTAGAAAATAAAATTGACGTTGTTACATGCACGATAAAACGCGTCAGACGTACCGCTGTTTAACAAAATCTATTTTGGAATATTTTTTACGTAATGTAATATTGTGCTATGTTTAAAAATATCGTTTGCCATGTGCCGTAAATTTTACAGTGAATCTTAAAAAGCATGTTACCATGACAGTATCCTGTGTTATATTTGACTGGGTTCATGTCTGATATGACACTCTTTCTCCAACTTTTACCAACTGAACTGAAATTCACTCCAGTGAATATGTAACTGCATTAGTTAAGGTGTAAAAGGAAACTTTAGTACCATGTTGTCTTCAAAGAACAGCAGTGATTCGTCGTGAAATGCATATCTCTGTTGAACTCCATACATTGGTATGATATGTGGTGTTAATGGTATGTCACTTGCCACTACCGAATTTCTCCCATGTCTAAACACCAAGGCAAAAAATCTCAGTGAAAGAGCTAAACAAAACTATTCATCCTCCAGTCCGTCACACTGATGCCCCCCACAGGCTGTAGCGAGACAGAATAGTAAAAAACAAATCTATAGTAAACACTGTTCACTAAACCGCAAAGACTAGAAGGAAAACCTATTTAAAAATGACCCAAAATTCAGAGAGTGAAAGGCATGGCTGTTTGATGAAAGTCGTCTTGCTGACGGCACTAAAATGTTTTAACTGAATAAAACCGAGAGTGTGAGGAAAGAAGTGGACTTGACGTATATGTGAGATTTGAAAGGAGGGAGCACATGGAGGTTTGAGAAAGAGCGTGACGGCTCATTAATCAAAGCCGTGTCGGCGCGGGCCGCGGACAGGACGGTCTCTCCGAGGTCGTCTCCTTGCCAGTGTCCTCAGGCAGCGACGGGACAGAGAAAGGCAGCCTTTTTTGGAGTGGGGGTTGCCTCTGCTGCCATTGTTCCTCTGCCGCCGTCATGTGACACTTGAAGGCTAAAGGGCTGGAGCTCTAAACACTGACTCAAAAAAAAAAACACTTTTCACCCCAGTCTGCTGTCTGAGTGGACAGGGACTTAGGTCACTTGATGAAGGAATTGGGTGAACTGGTGCATAAGACCACTGGCTAGTTCTTTTTTAAATTGCATTTTTAAATAGATATTTTGCCCGTGTTTTTCTTTACACCTTCTTACTTCATTAGCTGTTTGTACATTAGTATATTTTGCTAGGACGTTTGAGGCCGGGAAGGTTCTACATGACTGCTGATGGTACACAAGTTGGATGTCCTTGTTTTTTGGACATTACACTTACTTCTTAGGCAAGCATTCACTGATGGAGGTGGGGGGGGGGGGCTCTGCCTCCAGCAGGTTCCGTCTGTGGTGTGGAAAGCTTAGTTGGTTTGCCTTTAACCCTCAAACCGGGGCCCTCGGAATTTCCGATGGAACATGCTGGAAAGCAGGCCATTCAACGGAGGTGTCAGTCATGGTGGCGTTTTCGGAACTGGGAGACTGTGGCTGTGTTATTATTATGATATACCCCTGATTGTTTTTGGGAGTGGCGAGCAGCCCCAGATGGTAGCAGTAAAACATTATTTCTCATTATAATTAAAGGGTTTGCGATGGACATGGCATGCACAGAACCGACGGATAAAAATAAGCGAGACTGTCGCAGATGTTTCAGCATTTCTATGTGGTCCATTTTCTAAAAAACCATGCGCTTTGGTGCTGTTCCCTCATTGCCTACTGAGCATGTGCGAGAACTTAAGAGTAGGTTTGCACATTAGTAAGGATATCACAGTAGATTTGAGTAGATTTAGAGTGGAATTGCTTTAGCCAAAAGCAATGTATCTAATAAAGGTACAGAGATCTCTCCTCAGTGTCTTGCGTCTCTTCTTGGGTACAGCTGTAAGTGAAGATATAGGAGCCAGAGAGACTCACTAAAGACAATGTGCTCTCTGGCTCCCCTAGGGGCTGATTCAGAGCCACGCTCTGATTGACAGCGCCACCTGAGTCTGTCCCTTGGCTGGGCAGAGGATGAAGGCGAGGCGTTCTGTCAGAGGGTTTTGGGAAGGTGTTGGGACCCTAGAAGGTTTGAGTTGGCCTGGTCAGTCATGTCTAGTACCATAGGGCAAAGCACGTTCGTGCTGCCACCCCCGATGCCACCCCAGATGTAGTGGAGATGGTATGACTAATGGAGGAGTGGATTTCCTCAGATCTTCTGGTAGTCGCTGGCATACCTTGTGACCCTGTTAAGGAGATGATGCCTGGACTGACTCACTGCTAATATGCCATCGTATTGCTAAAACGACGTTGATTCTGTCAATTACGTTTGAACGGTACGGACAAGAGACAGATAATTTACAGCATTTACTGTTGTATATGTACATTAACATTTAAATTCTAGTCCTGAAATATGAGAACCCCCTTTTTTTTTTAGATGATTTTTTTGCAAAAAACACTGGACAGTATATAATAGCATCTGTGTCAGATACTTTAAAAACCTGCAGCCTTTTTTCTAGTTTTCTCCTTCGGAGATGCCATTTAAATTGAGTGTTTGGATGGTAATATGTGCAGCCCCACACAAGTGATGTCATCATAAATCCTTAATTCTTTTCCTTAAGGAACAGGATTTAATGGCGTGGCATGTATAGTATGAGAGATATGAGCAAAATCAGAATGTTCTCTATAGGACAAAAATGAATTGCTGAAATTCAGGAAGTTATTGAAGCTTTTGATTTATTCATATATTTAATTTGAATCAATACCTTTTTCTGCTTCGTCCACAAAATGTTGCTAATATACAAATATTACTGATACACAAAAAACATGCACCTAAAGAAATGCTGTTCCTGGGCCTGTTGTTATGGGGGTTTCTGAAGCCTGCATGGTGTGACCACACTGCTGCACACACCCACTGCCTCTGCTCTGATTCGCCTTGAGAGCTTCTCCGTGAGAGTGTAACGCTAGACGAGGGAATCCTTACCTTGTTCCCCACATCAAAAGGAAGTTATAAAATATTAGGCCTGAATCACCAATCAAGCCAAACACTGTGCTGTCTCTCGCTTTATACCTCTGCCAAAGATTGCTGGGGGAAAAACCTTCCCTGTAGGACGATCTGCCTCTGTGACCACATCCAACAGTGAGCAAAAACAAAAAACAACAACAACAAAGTGTGACTCTAATGTTCAGTAGCAATATTCCCATGACTCATTTCATAACATCAACATTTGCAGCCCAGATATAAAGTTACCTAATTAAATGTCAAAATATCATGTGTCTTGACTGAGCCTCGAACTTGGAGGCTGTTTTTTTTTTTCCGTCACGTGTGTTAGCTAAACCTGGTCAGTGGCTGAAGAGATTCCAGGTGCAGTAGATCGTAACGTGCTCCACCCTGTTACATATTGTTCTATAAGGGCGCTCTGCCTGAGAAGGCCGCACCCCGGGGGACTAGCGTGCTAACACGCAACCGGGGAAACACCCCGGATTCACGCTAGATTATACGGGCCAGACGCGTGCCAGCATAGTGTGGCAGATGTCGGCTCAGACTCATGGAAAGTGCCCACTAAATTGGCAGGGCTTGGCCGGCATCAGAAAAGGGACTGGGTGTTTTAATATCTGGTAGCCTGTCGTTTTACTTGTCATGTTCCTTTGGATGAAGACCACCTGACCCTGATTATTGACAGTACCATGTATGGGTACCATGCGGAGAATTGGGAATCTCCACTCACATCCTGGTTTTAGTAAGAGTTTTTCTAAATGGTCTGACATCAATGTCACACCCCAAAATAAGAACTGCCTTCCTTTCTCACCCAGAAATTCGGTCTCATTCCTGTTACAGTCACACTTCTCATCCCCAAAGACCCTCATAGAAATTAAATGTGCTTATGCTCTTCTATCACAACAGTCCATTATAAAACAGGCCTGATTCAACTCTTTAAATGCTAATAGGTCTTTAAATGGTTGGGGGAGTCTGATAGCTCCCTGGGTTTTTTGCAGACTCTTTGTTGTGGGTGGATATATTTCTTTGTTCTTTTTTTGAATAGTAACTATGCAAAACCGGGTTGTAATAAATACTCTGTCAGAGAGAAGGAGTCCCATGATATCACACAATATGCCCAGTATATGTATGTATCCTGTTACTTTTTTTTGAAATCATATTTTTCTCTAGACTGGAAGCAGTAAGTATATGACAGGCATGCTGCTATCTGCAGTGCCACCGACTTTGGCCAGCTGACTGGCGTGATTTTCAATTTGAGACAAGTTTGCACACTCATTTAAATGTATGTTACAGTTTTATTAACTTGTAAATAGTCTGTATGCTTTGCAAACTACCCCAATGCTTTTGATGCAGATAATTTTAGTTGTATAATTGAATAATATACATTTCCCGTAAGATTCCTTGCGTGAACGTGAGAGTCTGAAAGCGTGAGTTGGCAGCCCTGTATCTGTGGGAGGCCAGTATGGTGAAACTTCTCTATTGAACATGACAAACACACAGTGCTTTACACCCAAAGAAGCCCCAGGATAAAGGGTACCTTTCATCCCAGATTGTTCCTGCCCGGAGGCGTCCTGTGACGCAGGGTGAGCGTGAGCCTGGCATAAGTGGGGGCACTGGGGACCCTATTAGGACCCCATCCCAGTAATGAGAGTCGACATAAGGACGCGTGTGAGATGTGGCCTCACTGTCGCCACCTTCAGTTCATTGTGATGCACTGTATCGCCTTGTCATCAGCACGCAACTCTGACGGCTTGCAGTCTGTAACCTTGGTGCAATTTTTAATACAGATTTGTCATTTAATTCTCATATTAGCTCCCAGTCTACGCAAAACATGCTTCTTACAGCTTAGAAACATTGCTAAACAATTTTTTTCTAACCTTAAGCTCTCAGTGCGCATTGATCACACACTGTTTGTGTTCCCAATATTGCATTCAAAAATCGTAACTAATAGGAGTAAATATGACCACAATGCACCTATTCTGATGTCTCTCACTGGCATCCAGTTAAATACAGGACAGACTATATAATTGTTCAGCTTCTTGACCCTGTACTAAAGGGTCAGGCCCCCACTTACCTAACAGAACTGATCAATGTGTATGAATCCAGAATGTTCCCTGAGAGCAGAGAATACAGACCTTCCTGCCCTTCCTCTCATAAATAAAATGAGAGCTGGTGACTGAGCCTTTGGCTACAGGGCTCCTGGTCTGTGGGACAGTCTGCCAGCGTGCATAAGCGATGCCCCCTTGCTCTCTATTTATATACAGTCTGAAGACCAACTACTTTGCCTTAACTTGCTGTAAATAAAGCCGCGTGCGCTGCTGTACGCGCTGCTGTGTTTCTGCGTGTTTCTGCTTTTGCTGTTAACCTGTGAGCCTTTCGTTAAACTAATACATTGACTAAGTTTATGCCATGGAGGTAACAGAGCACAGGCAGGGCTACTGGCCAGTAGAGGTATGCAGACTGGTCTGCAGAGGGCTGAAGAGAGAGTTGACCTGTAGATGGTGATGATACACAGACAGGGTGCAGACAGATGATGGCACCATATGAACCTACTAGCCTGTTTATTGCCCACATACCTAAGAAGGGTTGGGCAGCCTTTTGGCTTTGGGTCCCCAGAGGTTTTCCATAAAACCCTGGAGTTTTGTTACCTCTCCTCCATTGTCTTCTGGCTCTCACACTCTCAGAAAAAAAGGGTAAAATTTTATACCTTTGCTTGTCACTGGGGCTGTACCCTTTTAGTTGTACCTTTTAAGGTACAGAAATGGACTCTGAGTAACATTCCAAAGGTACAGACAGCTTTCAATGGTACAGAAATCTTCCTCATAGTCCATTACCTACAGCCAGGGTACAATTGGCAGACACTTGAAGGTACAGCCCCAGTGACAAGCAAAGGTACCATTTTTTGTGTATTCACTGTCCATTTGGAATGCTGTTACCCTAAACTGTAGCTCATCAGGAAGTGCCAGTGCTTTTGGACTCTGTGTTAAGTGCTTCGGGCCAAACATGTTGCGAAAGGTACTATACAAACATAAATTCAATCAGTTGAATTGAAAAATGGGGGAACTGGAAGATTAATTTCATCAGATTATGTTCTCCAAGTTGGCATATATCTGCCGGAAGAGTGAGTGGGATTTGTTCCTTTTCTTCCTGTATGCTGTAGAGGTTTTGTGTGAAGAGCAAATTAGCACAGACTTTTTTATTTCGGGTCGCTGTTCTGGTAAGTAAACAGAAGCAAAACTCCCCGGGGGAGGAGGCACTTAGGCAGTCTGGTTCTGGGCAGTGGGGCAGAACCCCGTGACTCCACTTGGGGGGACGGCCATTTCCGCTGGGCACCGGTCCCCGGGCCCCGGGCCCCGGCTGAGAGAGCCATGCGAGGAGACCTTCTCGGGGTGCTGATAGGATTGCGGCTCCCTCTCTCTCACCGGCCAGCCATCCGCCATTGAGTCGCCCCCATTCTGTTTGAATAAACCGGCTCGAAGCACAAGCCCTGCCATTTCGTTAATAACATTTGCAGAGTCTGCCCCTCGACATTCTCTGCAGGGTATGCATGCAAATGAGCAGAGGAAGCGGAGGATTGTTTTGATTGGTCCGAGCAGGAAACTGGCAAACGAGGCGGCCGACCTGCAACTCCAATCACAGCCCCAGCATTAACCTTTTGCGGGGGACTTGATCTCGAAAGCAGACAAACCCGGGCCGTTGTGACGCCAGCTGTGTGTGTGTGTGTCTCTTTAAGGCAGCAGGTTCTCCCATGGTTATGTATTTGTTGGTAGGGGTTCTCCCCCTCCCCCCCCCCAAATAATGACCGAACCTGTCTGAACGGAGCAGCAGAATAGATTAAGCCCGTTTCCCAAAGCGACCCGAACCGGCCCTGGCATATTTTCGCGCGGCGATGAAAGGAGCCGCGTTTCGGAGGCGGAATCCGGAGGTCTGAATGACCTGCTCCTGCTGGGCCCCAGCGAGCCAATACAATTTACAGAACTGCAGTGAAGATAGCAGACGGCATTCAGGCTCTCTGTGATCTTCCCCGCTTCTCATTAGAGATGCAAAGTGTGCATAACCCAGAATGTGGAATTCACCAATCCGGCGCTATCTAAAAGGAATATATGTTTTTTCGATATAAATAAAATGTGATATCAGATGGAATTTCTCCCGCACTTACAGCAAGATATACTGGGATGGAAATGAAGTTTTCACAACCAAGACATTTACAGCAAGGTGCCAAACCGAACGGCACATTGGAGAGGTTCTGGTGACTCCTGTGTGGATAATGAAAATCAGTTATTGTTGAGAACAGCACCAACAGTTGTCTGTCTGAGCGGGGTAATGGGGTGGGGGGGCTGCACACGTGTGTAAGGAAACAGCACACTCTGGGGCTGCCCCCCCCTGGCACATTTGGAGGGACTTCAGTCAGAGCCAGAGCAGGGGTCCGGTCTGCAGATGGAGTCGACGGTCGAGTGTGGTCTATCAAAGCTCTGCGGTCACCCATAATCCCTCAGAGGACCCCCCCCGGGTGTAGGGGCTGTTTCACAGTCACAGCAGCCCCCTTGTCTGAGCAGCACAGCAGTTGTCGGTGACTTTGCCATGCAGCTGTGCTACGGTTAGCCCAGTGAAATCGGAACCTGGGGTCCCGGTGCCCTCACTGACCGCCCGCGCGGCCGCCAGTGACAGCAGCCTGCCTCCCTCCTCTTCCGCCCCGACTCGTGTTTCCCGAGGTCACAGCATTGGGACGGTGATGGCTTTGTGGCAGATCCTTTGAGTGAGGGTGCTGTAG
This sequence comes from Cryptomyrus ogoouensis, assembly GCA_025773925.1. Classification (NCBI taxonomy): domain Eukaryota; kingdom Metazoa; phylum Chordata; class Actinopteri; order Osteoglossiformes; family Mormyridae; genus Cryptomyrus; species Cryptomyrus ogoouensis. Next base: position 3,188,173 of record JAOYFF010000116.1, on the reverse strand, counting down.
ACCAGGGCGCCACTAGAAATTTTGGAGCCCATTAAGGCATATCATATTGGGACTCCAGCCCAGACAAATCCAATTATGTCACTCTTGGGCTCTTGGAATCATGCTAATTTTCCACCACTTAACCTTGTCCCTGGCTGTAGATATACGCATGCACACACACACACACACACACACACACACACACACATGTTTGTATTCATAACTTTGTGGGGACTCTCCATTCATTTGTCTGGGACAAACCCTAATCCCAACAGTGACTTCCTTAACCCCCACCCAGCCCGAACCTTAACCATAAGTAACCAAACAAAATACAAGACTTCTACCATTAGTTTTGATCACAGTCACAATATATTTTATAAAATCCCCACAACATCGAAATACCAGGTTTTTATCACATTGTAGGTTTTTGATTTGTTGTCCGTGACACAGGAAAGCCATATTTATTTGTAAACGTGGTCATGATGCAAATTTGCATGTGAAATCGGCCCAAACAATTTTCTTTAGTTGTTATGCTTTGCATCTCCAAGTTTGTCCTATACGTGTTGAGAAAGTACTAGACACCTAGTGCTATGTTTGAGAAGCCACCGAGGGGAAAATGTCTGAACTGTTTCCCTAGGATGTATGAGTAATACTTGTTGGAAAGATCCCATGTTTTGTCTTCCAAGCAGCGCCGAGAATATTACGGAGATCCCACTTGCATGGCGCTCACATCAGTCACAGGTCACTGGTTCATAGTCCCACTGCTCAGCGAAAGATCTTCCAACATCTGTCAAGCCATCACCGCTCTTTTTGGTCCTCATGCAGGAACACAGCCCAGAGGCTGAGCTGGTGACGTACAGAATTAACGACGTTTATGGTTCCAGCAGGGACAGAAGAATTTTGGCAGGAAGCACCGATCGCAATGATAGACCAAGAATCAATACAATCAGAATTTCTGCTGAAAAAACGTCCAACATCTACAATGATTAGGCTGTGTACTGATTTCATAGTTACAATGTTTAATTCTAGAGCTTAGATCTCAATAATATCTTGGCTCACTGGGTTCCTGCTTGCCAGACCCTACCATGGCTAAGGTGCCAGATTAGTATAAAATGATGTGATACTTCACTTTACATTTATTTATTTAGAAGATACTTTTCTCTGAAGTAATGACAAGGAGCTGTGAAGGAGCCAAGCAGATGTAACTGCAGATAGGCACAGATGAGTACCCAGTGACAGCTGCATTACATGAACAATAGCTACACAAAACACTGCAGATCCTATCATCAGAAAAGCCATATAAGGAAGTAACACCAAAAGAATCTGGTAGGATCTAAATCTAAGTGTAAAATACAACAGAACATGCAGTAGTGCCAAGTGAAATCTTATTGACGGAACAGTCAACGAAAACTGTGAGTTGGTGAGAGTTAGTGTTAGGGTGAGGTTAGCTGAAGTGTTCCTAGAGCAGATGGGTCCTATCTTTCTTGAAGAACGGTCTTGAAGATCGGATGTGATAGGGTGGGTTGTTCCACTATGGAGGAACCACGCATGAACCACATCTAGTATGACACTTACTTTCATGCCGTAGAATGAGAAGGCAGTATCTGTTGGCTGACCATAACGGGCAAGATGGAATATGGCTCCTGGTAAATGACTTGATCTAGGTAGGTGTCATTCCTTAAAGCTCTGAAGCGAAGCACCAAAGACCTCTAGCGGGATGAGAGGTTTAGCATGAGAGTGTTTCGGCTGCATTCTGATTCCTCTGCAGTGATTTCACAGCACATACGGGCAGCCCTGCCAGTAAAGACTTATTTCTCGTGATATTTGTCTTGATTTTCTCTTCCGTTTCTCTTAACATGCAGTTGAAAAAAATAAACATTTCAGGTTATCTTAAAAAATAGACTGGGTGGGTTGTCAGTTTGTTTGATCTCCAGTAAGCAGTCCTAAAGTTATTTCTTATTAGCTGCTTATAGAAAAATTTAGACCACAGTTATTTTGCTGTGTTTTTTTGAAAAAACAAACAAACAAATACTTCAGGAGGTGCTATCACCTAACATCTATGCATTTTTAGGGTCACAACACTGCAACATTTAGTGAATAATAGCTTATAAAGACCAACTGGTCTTATCGAAATGGCTTTGCAGTAGAATTCGGAAATTCACAGAATGGCCATGAGACGTCATTGGCAATGTTGATTTATCAGTGTCTGAGAGATTGACGTGTGTGATGGTGCTGTAAATATTGTACATCAACATTAGTAGAGTCCCTCAAAGTCACAGAACAAACTCACTGACCTTCTTTGTGCTACATACTGGCCACAGGCAGTGATGTAAATTTTGACTTGATCCAAGCACAGGCAAAAATAAGCTTTTTGGAAATTGAACGTTAATAATGTCAGGAATCTGCATTTATTATGATCTGAGGTCAGCAGGATGGTGCACCCACCGTTGCCACATACCTCCAGGGCTGAGGGTTCCAGCCCTGCCCTGTATGTGTCGAATCTGCACATTGTCCCCGTTTTGCATGACTTTCTTCCTGCGATCGCAAGGCATGCAGTTAGGTAAAGTGGCACCTCTAAATTGCTCAGAGTGTTAAGCTGCGTGTTGTGCGACGGGCTGGCGTTCTGCCTGGGGTGCTCTCCTGCCTCGTGTCCCACGCAGCTTGGCATCAGCTCCAGACCCCCTGTGACCCTGTATTGGGTAAGTGTCTGGATGATGTATGAGCTGAATTTTTATTGTAGGTCTAGTATTTATCTAGATAAAAGAATAATACAACTATATGAATTTTAATCAATTTGATTTGGTTTAAAATGTTTAGACTGCCTGTATTTTGGTTGGGTTACAGCAAAAAATTTTGGCCTAGTTAAGACTCCGTGCCTTACTACACAGCGAGAAAAATGAAACAGTTTGTGGTATGTTTGTATTGGGTCATGTGTCCCAACAAAGCCAAGTGTAGTTTTTGTCAAACCACTGAAGTCAAGCATGTCTTTATGAAATTATTTAGAGTAAGCCATGTTCTGCCAGCAAATGTGCCAACGTAGATGTAACAAAGATTGATGTCAGTACCAGTTCAGAGAGCATAAATCATATAAAAAAACATGCTGATTCCCTTCCCCTGGCCCTTATAATTATATACAGACATTTCAGGTCCAGGAATTAAAAATCCAGACCAACATCTACAATGACTTGGCTATGCACTGATTTCATAGTTACAATGTTTAATTATAGAGCTAATGTCTCAGTAATATCTTGGCTTATTGTCACTCTTTATATATGGGAGGTATTTTCTGCAAAAAATAAAATGAAAATGAAAATGATAAAAAGAAAATACAATCTCCACTTTGCCAT
>JAOYFF010000116.1:3155794-3174067 GCA_025773925.1 Cryptomyrus ogoouensis | reverse complement strand
GTAGTTCACAGTAAAAAACATACCAATTATTACTTTTGAAAAAAGGGAAATCGCCAAACCGCTGCTGGAGCAAATACAGGAATGACACCCCCCCCCCCCCCCCCCCCACCCATGAGATGACATTCCACTAGCTTCTGCGTTTTATGTACTGAGATTTTCTCAGTTAAAATTGGTAGCTTGTAACTATTTGACAGCATGTAAAGCTCTGTCTTTGTCTTTTACACAATGTTATGCTGTGTGCACTGTTACTAACAACCCCCACTGCCATACATACAGTCCCACAGTGACACATACCCAACGTGAGCAGAATAAAACAGATAAACCATAATGGGGTCTGAACTCGGGCGGCATATGTTCTTAATTGTCAGTGATCCAGCGTCGGTGTAGCGCAGATGTGTTGCATGGTCAACAAACTGATGAGTGTTAGCACGATAAATATGGATGTAAATATACAGTTCCATAAACTTGGTGTCCACTCCCCCGATTGGACCTGAGGGCTGCGTTCGGGTAACCCCCCCTCTTTGATTTCCCAAAGGATCCTGCCACCGACTGAAGTGAGTTTATCTTACCACGTCGAGGTAAGATAAACTTTTAGGCAAACAGGGCAGAGGCCATGGCCTCTGGGACGCCCTGGTTATTGTTGTGTCTGAGATAGCGGCCTCTAGGGGTAGTGACTCGCCGGGTAGGTCCCCCTGACCGGGAGGGATCAGACCTGCGTGGATGTGGCTAATCTGGCAGGGTTCAACAGTAAGGTGATCTTTTCTGGCGCCGCCTGCTAGCCGCATGTTTCTCTGTGCGCTTCTCTGCCATTGCGAGTCCTGCTAGTTGGCGTTTATTTATACGCCATAAACTGTGAAATGCCTTCTGCATTGTGACACTGTGCTCCTTCAATCCGAGTGTCATTCAATATACGTGAGAACCTGCCAGTTTGTGTGTAGTTCTAGACGTGTATTTTTACAAAACAACAGAAGACATCACTGAAGCTATTTCTAATAAAACTGCTCTAGTGTTTTTATATATTCCTGCAGAAGTAAACATTTGATTCTGTCCTCCAGGAAATAAAAAATGACAGGAGGATGTTTGAGGGGAAATTTGCAGCAAGGAGTCAATCAAAGATGCACATTTTGAGGTCATTTTGAGGCAGGTCTATTTGATGAGAATGGAGAATCTAACCTAACTACAGTCCTGTTAAAAAATGCTAGCAAACGGCAATACAAATATAAATATTCACATTTAAGATAGATAGATAGATAGATAGATAGATCTTTACTGTCACTATTACAGAAACAGTGAAAAACAGTTTAGCAGCATAAGTAATAAAGAAGAAATAAGAACAACACACAAAAAGAGACAGCCGTCCGATTACAGTGTGAGTGTCTGAGTACAATGTGTACAATGTGTCAGTCGAGGTAGTGTGTGCTTAATGATCTGCCCTAAGCATAGAGTTGCATAGAAGACAGTCATGCCATAACAATGGGCATGCAGGAGACCCTGCTCAGCCCAGAGTCATCCCTGAGTTGCGTATGTCATTTGGTTTGAAGACCTGGAACACTGAACAATTGAAGTAAATTCTCTTAGCGTGTATTAGCTTAGCGTGTATTAGCTTAGAGTGTATTAGCTTAGCGTGAATTAGCTTAGCGTGAATTAGCTTAGTGTGAATTAGCGTAGCACAATGGGCGATGCTGGATACCTGACCTGTTAAGCTGTTTAGTGGTTATTAAATGTAAATCTGAGTGAGTTTACATTTTCCCTTGGGTGGGGCATTCTTGTTTTGACTGAGGGTTATTTTTTTCCCCCTGACTGCTCCTGTTTCATTTTGCAAAGGGAGGTCCTGTTCGCCAGGCCTCGAGAGTAATATGACTGTTCATTTCCTCCAAGGCCTGAATGCTCATTGTCGCCTCCCTTTCATGGGTCAAAGAAGCTGGACAATGTGTTTGAGGATCATTTCAGGTCTAAGAAAAGGAGCGAACAAAGTCTCAGATTCTTTGCCTGTGTATGTAGGCGGGAAGTGGGGGAGGAAACGACCCAGGAGTGTGACACATCTCATTTTAATGTGAGCTTCAGCGGGTGGGTGAAGGGGGCGGAGCTTTTCGAGCAGAAGTCCTCTGCTACTTTAGATATTAGAATGTTAAACTTGGGGGGCGGGGGTTTGATGAAATGTGGTCTGAGAGTCATCATCACGGTCTGTAGCTCGATGGTTACGTCACTAGTGACATGGCGCCTGTCTGCAGTGCTGGTCAGGCTCCGTGGTTTCACCCTGGCGTGGGACCATCCGGCCACAGAGACATCTTTAAAATTAACGCCGTCGCCAGCTGTCGCCAGGATCCTGTTTCCGACGACGACCCCCGGCACTTGCCGAGCCTCCTCCCCTGTTAGAAGCAGGACGTTACTGCTTCGGGGCCCTGTGTCTGCCTCCGGCACGATACGGCTGATCCCTTTGCCGGATTGTGTGAATTCGGGGGCCTGGGTTGCATTTTATGCCCCTGTTGGCCTGTGCAGAGTGGGTTGACAGGTGGGCCTCACTGCAGAGACTGGATTTGCACCCAGGCGGTGAGGGTCTGGGTCTCACTCAGACATCAGGGTTCAGCCTCTGCCTTTTGTCGTCCTGTACACGAGACCCTTGCTTTGCAACTCGTGTTAGACTCGCACACACTCGCCTGTTTCTAGAACGGTTCCAGTTAAGCACTCTGTGTTCAGCTGCTTGGTCTTGGTAACCAGTCATTCCACATGAACCCATTGCCTTTTTAGTAACAAGCCGGTTTAACACATCCAGTCATCAGACTCCCTCTCCACCTTCAAGAAACACCTCTGGCTTATGCAAGACCCATCTCTTGCAGGCATTCCTCCACTAGCCTGATGCCTCTCAATGTTTCCTGAATGTTGTTATGCCTCAGTTCTGGTCCTTGGATAGTCTTATTAGGTTCTTGGTTTGTTAGAAGCTGTTGTGTAGCTCCTGCTCCAAAACCTCTTATACTTGTACCTGGGCATTCTTTACAAGCTCAGCCTTAACTGCACTTATGCCTAGTCGACTACATGACAGCATGTATGTGTATAATGTGCAATTTACCTCACTTTCACATAACTTTGCACAAATGTGTCTACTAAATATGTAAATGTGACATGTTGACTCTTGTGAGCTAGGAAATCATGAGGAACATTTTCCAGCAGATTGTGAAGAGGTGTGAGGAACCCTTTGCAACATAGTCCTTTCCATCCATCCATCCATCCATCCATCCATCCACCCTTTGTATCCAATCATTACTACTTATCTAGTACAGGGTGTGAGTAGGCTTGGAATCTATCCAAGGAAGTACAGGGGTTGAGTCAGGCTACACCCGTGAGTGGAAGTCAGTCCAGGGTTAAACCACAACTAAACGGCATTAAAGTTGACGACCGTAATGATTTTCATGCCTTGGCAGTGCCATGTGTGTCTACTGCAGTGACGGCTGCTGATTGAAAATAATTTGTTTGGCGGAGAGTTAACAGTTTTTAGAAACCATACAATGAACCTAAATAAAACAACAGTTCTAAAATACCAGCTTTGTAACAACCGTGAAATTGAACAGTGAATTACAGGGCTCTAATGACATTTGAAAGCTGGTGCTCTACACATTTTTGTGAAATCTTTAACAGGGTCTGTTCCCCTGCCGAATATAAGATGCAGTCTGAGAAGCTCTGCTTTGATGGACTTTACCAGCTCGAGTTCCTCGAAGCACACATACACAGACCTGTACTCATATCTTTATGGGGACCGTCCATTCATTTCTATGGGCAAAACCCTAATCCCAACAATGACATCCTTAACCCCTACCCAGCCCGAACCTTAAACATAAGTAACCAAACAAAATACAAGACTTTTATCAAATTTAATTTCTACGTATGGGGACCGAATAAATGGCCTTTTTTTATCACATTGTGGGGACATTTGTTGTACCTGGACCATACACACACATGCACACGCATACACATGCAAAAGCACACACAGGCATACACACATGCACACGCATACACACATGCACACGCATACACACACGCACACATGCATGCACGCATACACACAAACATGCATACACATGCACATACACACACATACGTACGCACACACACATACACACACACGCATACGCACATTCGCTTGCTGACAAATAAACACAAGCAACGTTCCTAAAGCATCATTCAGATGCTGCTGCTATAGTCACTCGCCCTGCCCTAATGGCCGGAACCCAGGCGAAAACCTCTGCTTTCCCATGATCCTCTGGGGATTCCATGTGTCAGTGTGGGTGATAACAAATGAATGGAAAAGGCCTGGTGCCCCCTCCCTGTGTCGGCAGCTGATTGAGCACCAACCGGGACCTGACAGCTGCCCAGCGGAATGACGGAATTTTTTGTGAAATAACTCGCACTTTCCTTCCCATGGCTCTGGCCGATCTCGTCTGAGGCCTTGCCGAGTCCAGCTGTGTCGTCCCACGTTCCCCTCTGTTTTCCCGAAGCCACACCCATCCAGCTCTGTCCGATTTAATCCCGCTGGCTGCTGAGTACTGTCCATCCCACTCGCTCCAGCTGCCCCCCCAGAGCCCCACCTCTGACACCCACCGCAAACATCGCAGACGACGAGCTGAAGGTCACGTTCAGGGAGCCTTACACGAAACAGATGCTTCCCTCACGATCAGGCCTTGGGAATATTTATAAACATGGAATGATTTTGGAACTTCACAGACTATTTTAATGCAGCCTTTAAAATTTGAGTTATATACGAATGATAGACCCAGATGCCGTGTCATTCCCTTTTCACGGATTCCCACATTTAATTGCACACCCCTCCCCTTACGTGATAACTTTTGTGAGTATGGGCCTGTGTAACGTGTATTCCCCTTTCAGTTTAGTCCACTGGGATCAGGTCCTTTTCCCTGCCTGACCTGTATTCACGCATGTTATGCTGAAACAGCGAAAGGTCACTGATTTTGATCACACACTGTAATTTTAAGATTCTTGCCACCGTGACATTCTGGCAGATGGGTTCATCATTGTTCCAAAGACATTAAATGAAAAAAAAAAACAGTTAAATAAAAATGTTTTCCTTGTCTTGGAGAGTGCAAGAAGAGTAGTTTAGTGGCCGGTAGGTCTGCGTTCATTTATTTTGTTTCATTCTGTTTAAATTTTGTTTATTTAGCCTATATTCTCCTGCGATTCAGGGAAAAAAAATATTATTATTATCATATTTTTTTTACATAAATTAAGTGTTGGGATGGTATATGCTTGCCCCCCCTCCCCTCTTCACATGTGGCGATATGTTAAAACCCTGACTGTCTTCTTTAAGGCACAATAGGACTTAATAGAGTCCTATTTCATGTTCAGTTCAATTCAGTTAATTTATCTTTAAGCGCCTTTCTTACAACAGAGTTGTGCCAAGGCACATGCATTTATGTATAGGAGAGATATGAGCAAAAACATTATGTTCTCTACAGTAGATGAAAACTAATTGCTGAGTCTCAAGAGGTTATGACATCTTTAAGTCTATAACCGGGTTCAGGTGTGCAGTTATTCTCATGACTATTTGGTGTTAATTGTTTACTGATCTGCGTTTTGAAGCCATAGATCAGACAGCTTGCATTGTGACATCACTGCAACACAAAGGCCAAAGACGCCCTTCATCTTGCATTTGTGCAGAGTAATGGAAAGGCCTTTGTTGAGGATGCCGTGTTTAAGGTTAGCCTGTCTAGTGCTCTGCACGGGAGATTAAACCTCAATAGGGTGAGTCTTTTAAGGGTTATGTGGTCAAAACGGCACATGATGTGTTAATTCAAAATGTAGTTTTGAACAATGAGAGGCAGAGATGAGTAGCAGGACCCACGTACCTGGATTGCTGTCTATCTCGTTTTTCTCAGCTCAGCTGTGAGTTATGCTGAGTGGCTGAACAAAGGGGAACAGTTGGTCAGAGTACTGCATGGCGAGAGGCCCCAGGCCCATTCCCGGTCTCTGTTATTTAGGTCAGGTTCCACAAAAGGTACCGATGATGGGGCCAGGGGCACTCTCTGCCTGCCTGTTCTTAGCCTGCTTGATATTCATCTCAAGTGCATGGAGATGCTCCCTGTACTTTATTTTTAACCAGGGTGCAGGTATGCAGGGGTCTGTTCTGTGTGAGGGAAAAAAATAAAGCTTTTAAAATGAGGGACAGCCAGGAGTGCAGCTTGGACGCAGCTGGAACGCAATCAGCATGCAGGCAGGATTCAGGTAGAATTCAGGCAGAACGCAACTGGGAAGCATTCAGAATGCAGGCAGGATGCAGCTGGTATGCATTCAGGATACAGGCAGGACACAGACGGGACGCAGTTGGTACGCATTCAGGATACAGGCAGGACGCAGACGGGACGCAGCTGCGACACATTCAGGATACAGGCGGGATGCAGGCGAGACACAGTTGGTACGCATTCAGGATACAGGCAGGACGCAGATGGGACGCAGCTGCGACACATTCAGGATACAGGCAGGACGCAGACGGGACGCAGCTGCGACACATTCAGGATACAGGCAGGACGCAGACGGGATGCAGGCGAGACACAGTTGGTACGCATTCAGGATGCAGGCAGGACACAGACGGGATGCAGCTGCGACATTCATGATGCAGGCAGGACACAGACAGGACGCAGCTGCGACATTCAGGATACAGGCAGGACGCAGACGGGATGCAGCCAGGACACATTTGGGACGCAGCTGGAATGCATTCAGGCTGCAGGCAGGACGCAGACGGCACGCAGCCGGGACGAATTTGTGACGCAGCCGGGGTCCATCAAAGTTCTGCTGCCGTACGCGCTCCTATTGTGTGTCCCGCCCACCACACGAGTATCACATTGCAGAGTTCAGAGCGGGTTGGGGAAACAGCGGCCACACCGCCCTCCCTTCCTCCCATCCAACAGAGAAGTAATTAATTTACTCCCATCTGAGAGCAGCCCGCGGGCCCTGGGTGCAGCTCGCTGGCGCCTGCTACACGCCGGGATGTGCCCACCAGTGGCGCACAAGCCTGGGGTACCAAGTCACGGTCTGGAGTGACACAGCCGGTCCTGCTGCCACACCGAGGCCACCACAGTAGCTGAGGGTTTTCTGATGGGGACGCGTGTGTGATCCAGATTATCTGGCATGGCCGATTTGCTAACCATATTTGTATGTTGTTGTATGTATTTGTAAATACTGTAATCAGACATGACTACCTTTGGATGTCATCTTAAAGCCCTAACTGTCCTCTTTAAGGAACTACAGGACTAATAGAGTGGCATTTATAGTATGAAATATGAGCAAAAACATAATGTCCTACCCAGAGGTCAAAAATGAATTGCTGGACATTTCGCTTAGCTGTCGGGCCACTTTCCCGGTTAAGGGTGCAGAAGAACTGGGTCCTTCCTGGCGCAAGAGCCCAGAACCTTCCGTTTATGAGAGAGCCGACGGCGCCTGTCGATTAAAAGTGACTAAATGAGGGAGTGGGGGGGCACGGAGGTACAGCTGGGCATCGTGACGTTAGCGGGCGCGACCCCCGTGTGGCCTGGCGGATGACGTGACAGGCGAGGCAGGCGCGCAAGTGGATTAGCGGCCTCCTCTCATTACGGCGCCCCTGGCTGTAATCGCGGCCGCGGTTACCCGTGTGATACCAGCCCACCTTTACTGCCGCGCCACTTGTGTGACGGGGGAAGCTGGCAGTTAATCTACACCAGATGCGTTTTACTGCAGGCGAGTTTTACACCATGGCCCAGCTGTTAGACGCTGTCCTCAGAACATCCAGGGCTAAGCTATCTAGATCAGTGGTTCTCAACCTTTTTGCACCGCGACCCAATTTTTACTGTGCCAGCTCAGTCGCCATCCTATATTAAGTATAGGTCTTAATTAACGCTATGATCAAGCGCGCAGTGCACTCTGCAATTTACACCAATCGATGCCTGTCGCACAAATCTGATTGGATGTGCCAGTGAATTTTAAATTAAGCATCAGTGTGGCTTCCTGCATCGGTTGAGGGTTCACTTGTTTTGTGCTAAGCGTTTGCAGACCCAAAACCATGTTTATATCGGTTAATTCTAGGACTGGGACTGGGAAATCCTGATCGTGGATCAGCATAGGAGATTGCTGGTTTTTAAATGCTTACGTTTCTAACGCCGCCTCATAACCCTTTCAGAACTTGCCGTGACCCATGCTGCTCTAGATGACAGTCTTCCAATTAGATGATGGGTTTTTAATGGTTTTCTGTCTCTTGTTAGTGTCGATTGTTTGCAGGGGTTTACTGGATGGAAAATGCCGGCTCTCCATAGATGTTAAGTAGTTTATCTGCCTTTCTGTAATGGCATATAAGGGTTTATAGTCAGAGTTGGATCATTCAAATCCAGAGAGTAAAAGGCCAGACCGGGATTTTGTTTCAACCAACCAGCTGAGTTGCCTGTGCCTGTGACTCTTTATACTCAACTGCTTGGTTGAAACAAAATCTTGGTCTGAACTTTTTCTCCCTGAACCTGAATTACCCAACTCTGTGCATAGTTTATCCACCTTTTGTTTTTTACCACTGCACCACTGATTATTTGTATACAAAAATAATCAAGATAAATGATGTTCCACATAGAAAATTACCCATAATTGTATCATGTGATCAGTTTTTAAATCACGTGTTATTATTGGAAATAAGAACTTTGATGTGCGTTTGTCTCAGGGATTGTACTGGTGGTCTGTGCATGTTTGTGCGATGACTGACGTCGCACGGTGCCTCTGTAAAACACCTTTTTGTCCCCATTCATTTGGGGTTGAACACTATGTTCCCAGGCTGCTGATTACACAGCTTTACACAAAGTCTCTTCTAACTGTGGGAACATTGCAGTTAAAGAGGGCTCACTTTTTGCCGAAAACCTCAGCTTATATAAGCTAAAGGAGGGTTTCCTCAATGTAAACGTTATTTTCTTTCATATTTTTCCATTAATAATTTTGGTGGGGGGTGCGTGGGGAGGTAGTTTACATGGAAACACACATTATAAAAGATGAAAAACATGAGTAAAGTTGAGGTCAGGAGGGCAGGGGTGGGGACGTGTGTGTCAGAGCCCTGTGGGGGGGGGGCCTCCACAGCGATCAGAATGCCCTCCAATAATCCATCCAATGCTTTGGCAGGCACTATTTTTGCACACTTATTTGGAACACTGTCGTTTTCCACAGGGGTGTTGCTGCTTGTGTTACCTCAGTGTGTTATTACCTCTGCGGCGTAAGTGTTTGGTGATTGGCAGCAGTACACAGCGGTGAAGGGGTGGGCAGGGCAGCCTTTTTTGATCAGGATATTGGTGGCACGCCCCTGTCTTGCTCCAGCTTGCTGTAAACAGCTGGCAGTGGACTCGTGTTTGGGTTACCCGTGGGGCCTGCCATGACCAAGGACGCAGAGGAACGGCACACGTGTGCCCGTAGGTGCGTGTCGCGACACACGTGGCCCGGTGACACAGGACACATGGGCAATTAGGACTGTCCTGACAGTAATCTGCATAATTGGTGTGTATATGCCCTCAGCGCGTCTTTATAGTACAAGGCAAACTGCACAGGAAGTCATGAATCCCAAGATTCTCTTGTGTGGCTCTGCTGGTGTTGGTGATTGGTGTTTCTCAATACCAAGAATGCAAAGATCGTGCTTGTGGTCTTGGCATGACCAGTCTCCTGTGTCCTTGATATTTGGGGTGGAGCAAGAATGACATTCTGAGATTTTTACCATCCTGCGTATTTCTGTTCCTGAGCATTGGAATCGATCTTCGACAATAGAAGATGACGTAAAATGGGTACACAAGAAGACAAGTATGGTCAAGTACACGTATTGAGTCATACCCCTGGGGAGGTGGACAGTAACCCATCATACTCACTGACTCTGCTTCAATGGCCTAGAGGGACCCAGTCAAGCTGTTGGGTGATTAATGTCCCCGGGCCTCAGCCTGAACTCCCTCACTCTCCCCTCATTTCCTGACTGACGGTTGACCCTCTCTCCACTTCCTCCCATCAGCATGCGACAGCAGGCACTGGGGGCCCCACTGCAGCAACAGGTGCCAGTGCAAGAACGGCGCTCTATGCAACCCCATCACGGGCTCCTGCTTGTGTGTGCCGGGCTACCGTGGATGGCGCTGCGAGGAGCGCTGTGAACCGGGCTCCTACGGGAGCGGATGCCAGCAGCGCTGCCAGTGCCAGAACGGGGCTACTTGCAACCATGTGACGGGGGAGTGCCGCTGCCCGCCGGGCTATACCGGAGCCTTGTGAGTCCATTACCTTGCTAATGGCGGCAGCTAACAACACTGGCTAACAGCAGAAGCTAATGGTGCTGGCTAACCGTGCCAGCTAACAGTGTCAGCTAACAGCTGAAGCTAATGGTGCCAGCTAACAGTGCCAGTTAGTGATGCTGGCTGACAGCAGAAGTAAATTGTGCCGGTTAACTGCAGCGGCTAACAGTGCCGGCTTACAGCGGAAGTTGACAATGCCGGCTATATGCGGTAGCTAGCAGTGCCATTTAACAGTGCCGGCCAATAGCATTGGCTAACAGCAGCGGCTAATAGCACCGGTTAACAGCAGAAGCTAACAGTGCTGGTTAACAATGCCGGCTAACAGTGCCCGCTAACCAAAACCCATCCAGGCCTCCTGCACACAAACTGCAGGAAAACCCTGCTTGATAGTAAATATAATAAATATTTGAGCCATCACAATTCTCAGTTTTATTTGAATATGTTTTTTAAGTGGTCCACATTATTTCTCTTGAAAGATGAAACAGAAAAACACAATTAAACAACAATAACAACAACATAACAATAACATTTGCTCACAGGAAAGAATTTAAGCCTGTCACTGTGCCTTTCTCCTGTAACTGACAGTAACATGTCCCTTTTCTTTGTGATAATCATGCTTTTGAGCTGGTGATGCCATGTTTGTAGCGGTTAGACCTGGTCTTATTATCCGCACCGTTACTCATAAGAATAAGCAGGACACCATACAGGACTTTGTGTCACATGACATGGACTCTGATTCACCCTGATTCACCCTGATTCACCCTTCTCCCTCTCTCACTCCCAGTTGCGAGGAGCTGTGTCCACCAGGCAAACATGGACAACAGTGTGAGGAGCACTGTCCCTGCCAGAATGGGGGTGTGTGCCACCACGTGACTGGGGAGTGTACTTGCCCCCCAGGGTGGATGGTAGGGCCCCCCCACGCACTCCTCCACATATGACCTGCTTTCCGTGACCGATGATGGTGAAATCACTTGAGTGATAAACACAAATAAGAACTCTTTGTAGTGCCTCTTCGCCCTGACATTCTTGCCCTCATTTTTTTTGTGCCGTCATAATGAATGCTCTGGATACTATAACAGTTCTGTCACATGTATTTGCTTTTTTTGTCCTGTGTTATATTTTCGCCCCCCTGGCAAATCTGGGTGAAAGCAGCATTTGGATGCAGAGACATAAGGGCTCATTGTCCAAACTGCAGTCTGTCTTCCTGGCCTTTTTTGCAGTGTTTGCTTCTGTGTGACGGCTCACCCACATGGCTTCTCCGTCTCCACAGGGCGCTGTGTGCGGGCAGCCGTGCCCGGAGGGTCGCTACGGGAGGAACTGCACGCAGGAATGCCAGTGTCACAACGGGGGCATGTGCATGTCGTCCACGGGGCAGTGCCAGTGCAGCCCCGGCTACATCGGGGAGAGGTGAGTCAGGGCCCTGCAGTGACAGAACTCGGCCAACAGGTGGGGCAGTCGTTAAGGCCTTGTACTGCTTAAGTCACAACATGGGGTTCGTTGTCGTACCCCGTACCTGTTACAGTCGTCCCAAAAAAATTTCCGTTGTGACATCTTTCTGGACATAAGCCTCTGGCTCCGCAGCCATCTACAATGATGAGGCAGAGATGGAAATACAGTAGAATATAAATTTCCTCAGACAATAGCAAAATTAAATTAGCACAAAAAAATCTATGGTTAGGAGTTACAAAAGTTTCCCTTAAGTGCGTTCAAAACTTTGGCGGAACAGTGATTACTGTGGATGTGATTATGTAATGCACGATGATTAAATTATCGAGTGAAATTTCAGTGCTGTCCTGTGATCAATATACATATAAAGAACAAGAATTGCTGAAATGTTCGTGATAAGGAGGCAGGTGAGATTTCAGGCATTAGCAGTGTGGATGGAAGCTCTCCCTATGCGGGGAAACACTGGACTTTTGACCTGAATACTTGAATGAAATGTGAACAGGCCGACAGCGTGAAGGAAAAGCAAGAGAACAGATCGATTCCCCTCCCAGAATGGCAGCAAGGTCACAAGCTCTCATTATTTGGTGAAGCCAACTGTTCTTAATAAGGGGATAATAATCACACCGCCGTCATCGGGACACGCTCTCCTCTCCCGCTTCTGCCAAAACAGAACAGGGATAATGTGGGTGTGACGCATCTGCAGGTCGACACCTCACGTGCAAACAAAACAAAACTGCCAGCTTGTGCTGAATATATTTGCATTTATTTAGTAGATGTCTTCGTCCAGAGCGACGTGTTTTTTTATTTTGAGAAAATCGCATCAGGCAGTCTCTAAAGTAACTGGGGGCCAAGGGCCTTGCTCAGGAACTCGGTAGTGAAATCCAGTTTTTCAAGCTTGGGATTTGGACCAGCAACCTTCCGAAGACAGGCACAGTGCCCTAAGTCAATGAGCCATATTACTGTAACTTGCAAAATGTGACACAATGCTGCATAGTCACAATGTATGAATGGCAGATTCAATAAATATGCCCACAGAGTGTCTACAGAATAGTTCCATCCCTCCATCCATCCATCCATCCATTTTCTGAAACTGCTTGTCCTGTTCAGGGTCATGGGGGTCCGGTGCCGATCCCGGAGGCTACAGGCGCAAGGCAGAGAAGGGGGTCCAGCCTATTGCAGGGCACAGTCACACACCATTCACACCATTAATCTGCCAGGCACCTTTCTGGATTATAGGGACACCCAGCTGCTGCCTAAACGCATTATGTCGCTCCTTCATTTAGTCGCAGTATAGCAGCGATGCTTCCCTCCTGCAAGTGGATGCAATGTAAACTGCATTGCTGCAACCGCTGAGGACAGTGTGACCCTAACCCTCATGGTGACAGTAGCGTGATGATGAGTCGCGAACCGAGAGCACAGGGAACAGGATTTGATCACCTTTGCCCCGCCTGGGTCTGTGACGCAGCCTTTATCGTGCGCTTTTATGGATTTTACATGACATTATCTTACTTAGTGCATTAAAGTTACCACAGCATGTAGACTGGTGTTATGTACAGTCAGTCCTGCTACAATGCAGTGAGTGGCCCAGTGGGCTAAGTCTCTGTGACTGTGATCAGAAGGTTGTTGGTTTGAGCCCCAGCCTTGGCAGCACAGTCACATATCTGTGGGCCTTTAAACAAAGCCCTGAACCTCCAGCTCTCGGGGTTCACCACACATGGGCTGACCCTGCGCTGTGACCCCCAAGCTGTGGAGAGCGAGTTGGGGTCGGCAGAGAGAAGCATTACAATGCAAATAAAGCTTGTTTTTGTTTAATGAGACTGATATGTTTAGATTTTTAGAATATAAGACTTTGACCTGTGCAATGTGTACAACAAGTTTGATAGCTGTGCCTGTCTTCAGATAGTGTTTCTGGTTCGCATTGTAGCGCCAGTAGTGCTTTCTCTCCAACTGAAGATCCCGCAAATACAAATGTGACATCAGTAACACCTGATCCGCAGTGCAGTATCACGTGTTGTAGCAGTACTGACTGTAGCCAGATTTCTCTCTGGGTGTGAATCCGGTGCACTAGAGTCGTAACTCATAATGGATGAGCTGGCTAGTGCTTATGACTAAGAGAGGAAAAAAATCCCAAAAGTATAGCCTCCCACCCAGCCTACAGGCCTGTCATTTGATTTAATGAGAGCAAACCCAGATTGACACAGTAAACAGCGTGGTGGTGAGGCTGACTCCAGAATTAGCCTGCGTTTGCCCCCCTCCCCCACATGTAATCCTGCTGGTTGGAGGGGTGCAGCATGAGGCTGGACCAGGCTCCTTTGGGGGAGGGGCGTTTAAAACAAACAAAATCCACAAGGACTGTCTAGTACTTGTATCAGGGACAAGAAACAACTGCCATTTTTAATCAGCATCCTTGATGAGCAGCACAAGCGAGCCCAAAGCCCCTCCAGCCGACCGTGTTTCTGTTATAAGCAGAGTCCTTAAGAGACATTCCAGTCACGATATGATGAAGTACCGTTCCCAAGGCTGTGAAGACTCCGCGGAGCTGCGCGTTTAATTAAATGCTTAACTGGACTTTCCATGCACAGGAGTCAACGAGACGCTTCCAGGATCCCTGCCAGCTGTTTTGTGCGAGTGCTTAAAGAATAATAAAGTTAATTATCAGTATTATAAGAGCATACGAAGGCAGAGAGGACAAAGTATAGCAGAAAGAGTCACACCCCCCCCTTAAAAAAAAATGGGACAGCTGTGAGATGTCTGGCAGAGGAGCAGGAAATCACTGAAAATATCCTGGGGTGAAAACGCGACCAGCAGACCAAGGAGAGCTTCCAGGTCGGGCCAGAGGATGCGTCCCGTGGTCTGCAGCAGATCGGGCCACAGCCCACTGGAATGGTCCCAGAGGCCCCCCGCCTCCCCCCTGGATACCACACCATGGTCCTCGGCGTAACCGTAATTCTTGAATAGCAGGGCTGGAATCTTCGGAGGGACACTGCTGCTGTCCTGTTGAGTAACCTGCTGTCCTCAGCTGGTTTGTCTCAGTTGGCATTAAAGTGACTCCCAATTTGCTGTCTGATATGAATTACGGATTGAACACTTCAGACTGATATTACCCAGATATATATGTTGTTGTTTTGGATGGTTTTAAATGCTGATCAGGACTGTGTCTCTAAAGCAGATCCAGTGCTGAAAGTGAGTCCCCTTCAGGGCCGCAGGGGTCGGTGCTTGTCACAGTGTGCGAGGAAACGGGCCGGTGTTTCGAGCCGACGTTTCGGCACACCCCAGCGGCTTGGCCTGGTGGGTTCCGGCAGGCTGGGACGTCAGCCCAGTGGCCCATAATTACCAGAATCAGAAGGAGCGTGCGCCATATACTTATCCAGCCAATGAACCTACAAGAATAGAAATACAAGTGTGCTTTTATGAGTTAATAAGGGCTTCTGGAAACACAGACGTCACAGCTGACTCTGGCTAGGCCAGGCCGCCATGTCTGGCCACACCCGCTGGGCTGGAAAATAGTCAAGGCACAGCCCAGTGTGGTGAGACGGCAGAGGAGAGCGTGCAGAACGTGAGACTGGGGGGTGGACCTGCACCGGCAGCACCTGTCCAGCAGGGCGTGTCGTTAGCCAGCGACCGAGGGTCACATTATCTGTACTAATCCTGAAAGAAGCCATTTTCATATTCGAGGCGAGAGATTAAACAGCCATTAAGGTCATAGGTGACACACTGCTGACTGCCAGCCAGCCAAACTCGGACTGGCTCACTGTCATTCAGGTGACACTTTTCGATTGGAGAAGATGACAAGAAGTGATGCAGGTTTACACTTTTTCCAGTTGTACTGATTCTTTCAGATGCCTTCGCATCATTAAACCAGTTGCTGGTGAAAGAGAGGGTATTTCGATTGTGAATGAACTGAACGATGAATCACTCATTGAAAGACCGAACAAACTGAACAATTAATCACTCATCGAACAAACTGAAGAAAGAATCACTCACTGAATTAACTGAACAATGCCTCACTGGCTGAATGAACTGAACAAACGGAACAATAAATCAGTCATCAAATGAGCTGAACATACGGGAACATTTCGTGCTTAAATATCTTCTCCGAAAAGCATGAATTCTTCTTGAACGAGAGTCGCTTCATAGTAACCATGCAGGTTTCACAGTATAAACTGTCAGGTTTCTTTGAGTTTCTGATCTTTCTCCCCATTATATAGGCGGACAGCTTCGGGGGCTGTTAGGTATCAGGCCACATTCTGGGCTTGCTGTGACCGACATGTGGCAGCAAGGTGGTGTGCCGTGGGGGGGGGGGGACTGGGCCCCGGATCTGGCTCCTGGGGCGGGAAGGGACACGGTGCTGCGACGGGGTCCCATCTGTTCATGCGGCACTCGGAGGGGGTGAGCGAGTGCTCTCTTCTGCTAACGGAGGTGGGAATAAGCAGATAGCATGACGACCGTCAGCGTCCCTGGAACCCAAGGATGGGAGAGCCAACTGTGCCTTCAGCAGAACTGCAAAGTGAAGCCAGGTCTGCCCAGTACCAGGTCCTTACTGAGATAACGCTCAATTACAGCAGCTCTGTCACCCGGAATGGGCAAATATCCCAGCAAAATACTGAGAGACGCTTGCGGACAGCTACCCTAAGCGTTTGAAAGGCAATATCACCATATAGTAACAAAGTGTATTTGAATTTTTGACCCACTGTAAATCTGGCATAGTGACTAAAAGCAGGTAGATTTGTGGAGTGCGGGGTGCTGGTGGTAGAATCTGCCGGAATGGCACTACCGGGCGGCGCTGAAGTTTACCAACCAGGTGGGGCAGGGTTGTGCTGATACTAGTTCTTTACAGCTAATTTTATCACCGCTGGATAGCAAAATGATACTTTTCTGGGTCATCTTTTGCGGGAGTTTGAGGGAGACTCCTGGACCTCCGGTGGGATGTCTGAGTGTAGCTGCCAGGCGATGTGGTAGCAGGACGCTTCAGAATAATCCAACGACGTCTCCAAGACGCAGTGCTTGGAGAGCCGCTCACACGGCCCTACCAGAGAGGTCAAACCGACATGTTTGGTGACACTCTGCTCCCTCGGTCCCCCTCGCCTCCCAGGTGCCAGGAGCAGTGCCCCGTCGGCACCTACGGTGTGGCCTGCAGCCAGACTTGCCTCTGTGCCAATGGCGCCAAGTGCTACCACATCAGCGGGGCGTGCCTATGTGAGGCAGGCTACACCGGGGGGCGCTGCGAGGTGCGCCTCTGTCCCGATGGCATCTACGGCCTCAAGTGTGATCGCCACTGCCCCTGCCACGCCCACAACACCCTCAGGTGAGACAGTGCCCCCTACTGGAGGCATTATCAGCATGCAGCTGTACATTTTTAATCTGCCATATTTCTGTGTATTTAATTAATATCTTCTGTTGACTTTGGACTGAACTCAATCAGAATTAAGACATTTTAATGTTGTTAGTGTTTGTTTTCATCAGTTAATATGATGCAATGATATATAATATCATCATAATTATAATTAATGTTTCCATTAAAAGGAATTATATATTCTTCATTGAAAACTTATGATAAATATGTTTGATTCAAATATCTAATAGATTTATTTGTTGTTTTAACACAAAAACTGGTCAAAAATATTGCAAATACGAAAAGAAAACAGAGTTAAATTGAAAATAGTAAAATATAAACTTAAACACAGCAAAAACACGAAGTCACTGAAGCTCAGTAAAATTAACATAAATTTTTATGCGACCTCACACAGCACAGTTGCCCTAAGGCACTTAACAAGAGTTCAGTTCAGTTATATAATTATATAATTCATCATCAGAAAACGGTTTTGTTATGCGAGCATTAAACACGAGGGAGCATGACTGATAACGCGGAGAAGAGTCACAGCTGTAAAAGCCAGTGTCACCAGCGGCAGCTGCTGCTGTGGCCGCACACCAAAGGCCCGTTTGGACAGTGCAGCCCGGCCGTGTCCTCGGGTCACACAGCTGCCATTGTGGCCCAGACGATACGGCACAGCTGACGGAGGGGTGCGTGTCACACGCGCGTGCGTGCGGACAGCTGGGGGTCCCGTGCCTCAACGGGGCCGCTGTTTCAGGTGAAGGCAGTTGCCATGTACCGCAGCCTCACTCTCACACCACAGACAGAGGCTCTGCCAGAGACTCCCTCCACAGGTGGATAGTTACACATTGTTTCAAAATAATATGCATTGATGCGTAATGAAAAACACAGCAAACGCAAGCAAATGTGGCTAGTATCTGTAGAAACATTCAAAACTACTCACACTGCTGCATAATGGCATAAATACGTATCTGTTATTCGGACCTCCTGCCTCTCCCAGAAATTGATAGCAGCTTCCTGACCCCCGCGAATGATGTGCAATATCCCAGAAATCTGTTGTTCCCAGAGAGAACTTTTATTACCACAATCTGTGTCCCATCTGTTTGGCAGATTTTACCGCCCGGACTCGCCCCCCCCCCCCCCCCTCCCCCCCCCCTGCCCTTTCTCTTCTTTTTTATTTTCTTTTTTATTTTCCTGTGTTTTTATTAGTATTTTTTTCTTTTG
>JAOYFF010000116.1:3136405-3155784 GCA_025773925.1 Cryptomyrus ogoouensis | reverse complement strand
AGCTTCCTGCCCCCCCCGCATGGTGTGCAATATCCCAGAAATCTTTTTTTCCCCGAGAGAACTTTTTTTTCCCCAATCTGTTTCCCCTCTTTTTGGGAGATTTTTCCCCCCCCCCCCCCCCCACACGCTTGGAGAGTGTCTAATTTTTAATACGTCATACTGTGGTGTCCGGGATTTTAAAAAGAAGTACTCTTCTGGGTTATACCCAAATCTCAGACGCCATGCGCTCAAAATGGCAACTTTTTGGTAGCATGTATATCTGTAATCAGACCTTTTCCAGATTGAAACATCTCAGATCTCCAACCAGATTTAGACTGACTGACATACACTTGCATCACCTATTTCACAGTGACAGACATGGTACCTTGTCAGTCAAAAGCAAGCCCACAACTGAAAATAATAACTGAAATAATGCTATGCATGGTTGGTTAAAAATCTTTATTTTACATAATGCTTTATTTAGTCTTGTATTTGATAAAAAAATAATAATAAATTTGTGGTAAATCAAAGATAACGGTCAGTAACGTGTGGAACTAGTGTCCATAGAAAGGTAACATTGATTTTTTTTCTTTTTCACCCACTGACCCCCTGAACGTTTGAGCATCCTTTGGTTAAAAGACCCCTGAGGTAGAGGATGGCTAGATTGCTGGGTGGGTGGATAGACGGTTGGGCTCCTCTTTCAGGTGTAGAAAACAACAGGCCCATTTTCTCGGTTGCTCTGTCTTTTGTGTGTAAAGCATATTTTTTCTTTCCCATGGAATTTTAGAAATCTTAGAAGTGTCTTTATGTGGGACGGGCATGTGTCCGTCTATCTGAAGCTGATGTCAGAAAGGAGGTGAATCCAGCATATTGCTGACATTCTGCACGTGTGACACGTCCTGCATTTGTCCTCTATAACTGGACCAAAAAAAAACAACCTTTTCTCTTATCCGTTTTGGTTTGATGCATGTGAAGTTGGTGTCCCCGCAAACCTGTGAGGAGTGACAGACATGGGGGCTTCCCACGGCGATTCGGGTCCGTTTTAAGCACCTGCCTCTTCTCTCCCCCTCCCCCCAGTTGCCACCCCATGTCTGGCGAGTGTACCTGCCGGCCCGGCTGGTCGGGGCTGTACTGCAACGAGACGTGTGCCCCGGGCTTTTTTGGGGAGTCCTGTCAGCAGGTGTGCCAGTGCCAGAACGGGGCAGACTGCCACAGCGTCACCGGCGAGTGCGTCTGCGCCCCAGGATTCAAGGTAACGTGCTGGGCACGGTGGCCCCACCCGCACGGTGACCCCGACCGCACGGTGACCCCGACCGCACGGCGACCCCCACCCGCACGGCGACCCCGACCGCACGGCGACCCCGACTGCCACAGCCGGCTCACAGCAGGGCCCAGACTTCCTTAGCGTTTTGTTGAGCTGATTTCGGAGACAGACTTTTAAATGCTTCCTCTATCAGCAGGGATCCAGCAGCCTAACTTCCCCTTACCTGACTGGGGGGGCAGGGGCTGATTGCTGTCAAACCCACAATGAGTGATATGACCCTTCCATGGACTTTATGCTAATAAAGTACTATGATACACTATGATACACTATGATACACTATGATACACTATGATACACTATGATTCCTGTGCAATGACCCTACACCCAGTGAGGTGCCCCCAGTATTTAATTTGGCTTCATTCATCTTCATCATATCTATCTATCTATCTATCTATCTATCTCTTTTAGCCTGTCTGTCTGCCTTCCTGTCTGCCTGTCTGTCTGCCTTCCTGTCTGCCTGTGTGTCTGCCTTCCTGTCTGTCTGTATATATATGATGTTGATAGTCGGCCCTGTGTGGCTGCAGGGTGTCGACTGCTCCACGCCGTGCCCGGCAGGGACCCACGGGGTGAACTGCTCCTCCCCCTGCAGCTGTAAGAACGACGCTGTCTGCTCTCCGGTGGATGGCTCCTGCGCCTGCAAAGCAGGTGTGTATCTCTCAGGGTCGTCTGGGGGACAGCCAGCATCTTCCCTGAGCAGCGGCAAGACGTCGACATTAAGGCAGCGGCGAGGGGGGGATGACAAGCTAAGAAAGCTCAGGGCTGCAGAGGCTCACCTTTTACACCGGTGAGCTTTTGGATAAACCTGAAAAGGTAAAGCAAGTGTCTCTTGCTCCAGTACTGCTTCCTCTCACTGGAAGCTCAGCGTAGCACGTATGCCTAGTCGACACAACAGCACATAGGTTTGTAATGGGCAATTTGCCTCTGCTATGTCACTTATGACAAAAGGTCCAACAGCTGGATACCTCTGTAGATCACAGGCCAAAATCCATGCTTCCTGTTGAGGAACAGCTGGTCTGATGTTCCCCTGTTTTCTCTGCTGTGGATGTTCAGGTTGGCATGGTGTAGACTGTTCCATTAACTGCCCCAGCGGCACCTGGGGTCTGGGCTGCAACCTGACGTGCCGCTGCGGTGACGGCGGGGCCTGCGACGCGCTCAGCGGCACATGCACATGCGCACCTGGCTGGAGAGGCGAGAAATGCGACTTCCACTGTGAGGTGAGGCACAGGGAGCTGTGACGTGGCCAAATGCTCTTAGCCAGTTCTGAAAACAAACCTTCTTGCTTTTGGTGACCTGTCAGCTAAGGTGGTCTGTGGCTCACAGTGTTAGGATGCTGTGCTTGTGTTTGGAAGGTTGCTGGCTCAAGACCTAGAGATGGCAGACTGATTTTCTCGTTGGGTTCTTGAGCAAAGCCTTTAACCCACAACTGCTCCAGAGAATGTCTGAACCTGCTCCCTCAAAAATGTGTGTTGCTTAGGATCAAAGTGTCTGCTGAATAAAAAAGAATGTAAGATGCATTGGGATTGCTAGTGCCAATTAGCTGGGGACCTACCCAAACTACCTTCGTTTAAGCCTCTAACAAGCACATTGATGTTTGGATTAACAGCGGCCAGAATTCCTTCGGTCCACTGTTGTACTAATTGACCGCCTAATCTGCTTTCCTCTAAAATCTTTGGAATTGGAAAGTCAGGAATCTCAAGTTTACTGTGCTATAGTTGTACCGTGATTGGAAAGCAGAGATTCTCGGTATGTGATTACAGCATCGTAATGGATCAGCAGAAGGTTATTAAAGAGGTGACAACAAACGCCCCAGACAAATATGACAAGCACAAAGTAATCACTGTATTATTACAGAATTTGCATAATTGCATTGTAATGTGGGGGAATCACTGCTCCCTAGTGAATACTTATTTCTTTATGCAAAGGAATCACTGTTATTTTAATAAGGCCAGAGACAGTGAAGCATTCTGGGAAATGTACAGCATGGAATGTGAGCCATATTGTGAATTTCTAGGAAGGGAAGTATGGAATGGACTGCAAGCAGGAGTGTGACTGCAGCCACGCCGAAGGGTGTCACCCTGCCACTGGGTACTGCCACTGCCAGGCGGGCTGGACAGGTGAGTGAGCAGCAGAGGGCGGAGTCCACCCCACCGGCTCTGTGGTCAGGACCTTGGGCAGACAGACATGCTTAAGATTCTGGAACATTCACACTACTGTGTATCTTACCAGCCTGGAATTAGTGGAATTTGTCCATCCATCCATCCATCCATTTTCTGAAACCGCTTATCCTATTCACGGTCACGGGAGGTCCAGAGCCTATCCCGGAGGCTACGGGCAGAAGGCAGGGAACAACCCAGGGCGCGCACACACACACACACACACACACACACACACACCATTCACTCACACACACACACACACACCATTCACTCACACACACACACACACACCATTCACTCACACAAGCGGAATTTATCCTTGTGGGATTTATGGCGCTACTAAGTAGAGTCTTTATGGCGTTTGGATCATTTAAGCACGTGGATTGTTTGCTTTACTTCAGAACCACTCAAAAGTGTTTTGGCCATTTCTATGAAAAAACTTAGAAAGATGGACATTTAAATTTAGCTACAGAGCAGCAAACATGAGCATTGTGTTCACCATCAGTAAATCCCTGTCATCTATGGCACAGCTTGTTAAAGGCTCAGAACATCATTAAACAAACTGCTCCTTTACACGTGTTGATAAACCACCTCATCAGAGTGACTTTAGGGCAGGGATCCCCAACCACCGGGCCATGGCAAACGGATAACAGAGGCTGTTTTACTTTGGAAAACACTTCCATCTGTGGCTTATAGGTGGCGATAAGGCAACGCACTTGGTGATTACAGTAAAATCTCGTTATAGTGAACTCGTTTGTAACGGAATATCGTCTATAATGGACGAGGTCCGCTAGTCCCGGCCGTGCGCCTTTAAGAACATGCAGAAAAAGCATCGGATATAGCGGACTCGCAAATAACAGAATTTCGCTTATAACGGACAAACAATTCGGTCCCCAGGGCCGCTTTTGGCTGTAGTTTTGTTGCATTTGTTTACAGTTGGATGTTGTTTTTGATTCCGCTCAAATGATACAAAGGCCTGCAATGATGCCTCTTCCCTTGTAAACTGGAAGTCAGTTGCTTCACTGTCTTCTGTGGGTTATTTCAGAGAACAATTAATTGAAACAATGCAGTTCCACTGAGCAATCAGCTTAAGTTATCTGCCTTATCATGCAAGGTAATTAGGCACCGAAGTCAATGGGCTCAAATGAAATATAAACACCAATTGGTTTTCTATTCTTTCTTTTCATTTTGTCTTTTCTTGTCATTCTTTACAAACTGGAAGAAAATGCCTTTATCCCATTAGCAAAATGTCAGCCTGAAATCCCTTTATAATATCACAATTCCCAGCCCACGTCCATCACAAATCAGTACTCCCGCCTTTATTACATGTTTTCACACGTCATATCACATCACATTATTTCCCATCATGCTGATATTTCTTCACTTTCCTTTGGGATCATTAAAAGTTCTATGTATCTGTCTGTGTGTCTGTCTGTTCTAAACTTGCAGATTCAACAGCGACACTATACTGCGCTATAATTAAGAGTGAATGGCCATTTAAAAACGGAGGTAGAGGACCTCACTGATTGAGGCAGATTTCTTTAAAAAGCTCCAGCACTTGGATGCTTCCTTTAGTGAGTCTTAGCTTCGAATAGGCACAATTACCATATACCATTAGTAACCGCAAAGGAAGGCCCTGTCTTCCAGAGTAAATACACCGATAGCCCAGTCCTATCAGCCCCACAGGCAGCTTTGATTTGGCTCTAGTCGGAGGTTAGCCTGGGATGCGCTGGTGAGTTTGTCCCACTCCGGTCCAGATGCGGCCAGAATACCGATGGCTCCACACAAGGCACCGGGCCTCGGAATACCGCGGCATTTCTCTAGACCTCCTTAAGTGGAGTTTATTGCCAGCATTCCGCCATCGCCTAGCAACGCGCGCAGCCTTTCAAAGGGCTCTTTGTCCCGCGTCCTGGCACGGCGCTCCATCACGATGCCGCTTATTGGCTAACAGAGGGCCAAAATGCGAGACAGCGGCTAACTTTTAATAAAGAGGCGGAATTATGTGGTTTAAGGCGTGGGGCCGCTTAAATGCTAGATGACTGTCAGTCAGAGGGGATGATTCCTCGTGGTGCTGCTGTAGGTATCGTAACTGTTCAGAGTCAGCGGCGCTCAAGTACATTTTCAGCGATTCTCCCACGAGTCACCCGCTTTGTTTCCACCTCAATGGGAAAGTGTAACTGAGAAAAGCAGAACACTTTCAATTGTGTCTAATCTCCACATCGAAAATACCCCCCAACCGCAAAAGAATTCTAGGACCACAGCGTCCCCAAAGATGTCTCAGTATTGTTTGTATGAATGTTCCGAATATGTTTTTACTTCGGTATATAGGAGTAATTATTGTCCTGGAGTCAATAAATCTAATGCTTAATACTTCTCCTTCAGGGTCTGTTGATAAACATTTCTCATGTTTGACTGCGCAATGTGTCTTCCCATATTAATATTCCATATCAAATTGATAACAGGGCATGGGAACAATGTAGCCACACAGACAGTGGTCTACCGCCTGCCAGATTTCCTAGGCAAAGTAAATCGCATTACTCATTTCTCACAGAGTGTTCCCCGAAAAGAAAAAGAATCGTTTTGAGAAGGCAGTCAAATTACTGACTTGATTTAACACTATAATGAGAGAGGAAAATCATTAAGAATCATTACTTAAAAGTAATATATTTTTAAAATAGATTTTTCATTTTATATTTAAAAACAAAAAACGAGAAGGGAATGAATTAATGGCGTGTAATTCTGCTAGCTCGTGTTACGTGCAGCACAGAACAGTCTCCACGATGGCTTTAATGCCCGTTTGAGCCAGATAAGGCTGATTTTGACACCTACTGGATTAGATCAGCTTTGCACATTGACATTCTCTGGCCAGCGTCTGGTATACAAGCCACGGCAGTCAGGAAACGCATCATGCTAATGAGCGGATTAGGCGTTCCGGTGAGTCTCCCTGTAGCCACTCAAGCTTGTTGCCTTTTCAGGATCAATGATTTTTTTTTAGAGCAAAAGAACAAGCATGTGATTTAAATAAATTTTTCTGTATTTTTCCTTAATCGTCTTGCCTTTTGTTCCACATTTTTGCAATGGAATGAGACTATTGTGCTGACGTAGTTCTCCTTAAAGGGAGATTAGATCATGAAAGGGTCTTAAGACTTTTTAACTGTATCATTTAGTCTGCATTATTCACTACATATAGCTTTAGTAAAGTGCTTTTTTCCCTTCTTTTTATGTTTAGGGTTTGTCTGTAAAAAACAGCATTCAATGCAGATAAATAATTACTTTGATTTTATGGCACAGAACATGCTGGTGTTAGAATTAGTCTGTGCTTCTCTAGTTACTTAGAAGGATTTCAGATGAAGTTTCAAATGGACGTTTGGACAATTGAAATTGTCCACTAGTATGTAGCTGTAACCAGTAGAAGTACAGATCATCTATTGCTGAAGTAGTGCAGAGTATCAAACTAACAGACAATCGATTGGGGTCTGCTGGTTTCAGCTGTACTTTCCACAGTGATCAAACCAGTAAAATCCCTACATGTACCTGGTCAGTTAATTGAAGATATATTGCATTCTGGGTAAAAAACAAAACGGTCATGGAATTGTGCAGTACTTGTGCCACACAGTTGTGTATACATTAGTGCAATGTACCGTGGTATTAATGGAATGCCAAGAAAGGTGTTATAAACTACTTTACATCTATATATTCAGTGTTAATTCTGATTGTTTCTGTTTGTTTATGGGTGATTAAACATGCACCACATATGGACTGGATCTGACCTGATTGGCTGCTTCTTTGTCTTCCCAGGAATCCATTGTGACAGTGTCTGCACTGAGGGCCGCTGGGGTCCCAACTGCACACTACCCTGTAACTGCAAGAATGGGGCATCCTGCTCCCCTGACGAGGGCACGTGCGAGTGTGCCCCCGGGTACCGGGGAGCCATCTGCCAGCGTAGTGAGTGCACCTTGGCACCGTCGTCGGCCATCCACAAAACACCGCCTGCCAATCGTTCATCCTCTCAGGGCTCCACTTTCCTGCTGCAGCAGCTCACCAACAGTCAGCATGATAAAATACTGTCAAATTTAATGCCTTCAGCAGTCAGGTTACAAGTCAATGAGCACAGCCACAGAGAGACAGCTACCCCGAATAATCCTAGGACACTAATTTGCAATAGTCATCTTTCTCTGCCCTTCTCCTATTTAATTTCCCATTAAAGTCACATTCAATTAATTGAATTATTCGATTAATTATTTTTATAGCACTCTTTCCAGGACAGTTGATCCTATATGGCTGAAAATAGTGTAATGACAGTGTTATTAACAGACTCAAATTAAAGTTACAGCTGCACACTCAAATAATTAAAATCAATAAAGCAGTTAATCAATTAGCCTATATTTGAACGCTGCTGTCAGCCCCTTCCGCAGCAGATCGGAATCGTTGCCGTTGGTGACCAGGGGACATGAAGGTATCGGCTGTAAGCTCATCCCATGTTTCCATTCCTGCAGTCTGTTCACCTGGGTTCTTCGGCCATCGCTGCAGCCAGGCGTGTCCGCATTGCGTGCACAGCAATGGACCCTGCCATCACGTGACGGGCCAGTGTGACTGCCTGCCAGGCTTCAAGGGAGCCCTCTGCAATGAAGGTATGATGGTGTAATTCTCTGATGATACAGCAGGTGGCGAGGTACTTAAGGAACTAGACATTTTGCGTTACAGAAGACAGGTGCAAAAGTGCATGTGATGAAACAGCTTCAGCTAAAATTATTTCAGTTATTACCATCAGAAGGATATTACAGAGTTCCTCTGGCCCGCAAGATTACATATAAAAAGTTGTTCATTCCCTCAGGCATTGGTGCATTAAATGCTTCAAAATGAGTATTCTTATTGACTTTGTGACTTTTATTGGTTGTTTTTCTTACTTGTTGTGTTGTTTGATGATGTGTTATATATGAGTGTTTTTAGATGAAGAGGAATTTCAGTTTCTTTGTAAAAGACAATAAAGTTTTCTTGAATCTTCAAAGCACTGGTCAAACGAATAGAGAGCGAAAGGGTAGCAACTTTGAATGTTCAGAAGCCAAAGTGGCAGAGGTTCTGCAGAGTGCGACGACAGTGGAGCTTTGTGTCCTCTGTTTACCGTGCAGTGTGTCCCAGTGGCCGATTCGGGAAGAACTGCGCGGGGCAGTGCACCTGCACCAACAACGGCACCTGTAACCCCATTGACGGCTCCTGCCAGTGCTATCCCGGCTGGATAGGCAGCGACTGCTCCCAGCGTGAGTGCAGTGCCTCTAACGGGAGCTGTATTCATCACATCAGCCTCTCACTGCTTCTTGTTACACATTTCCTTTGAGGGCTTGTATTTCTTACAGCAAAGGCTGCCCTTTCATACTCGCTGCAGAAAGGGAGGGGTCACTCAGATGGTAATACAGTCTCCCAGGGAATGATCATACAGTAGCTGTAGTGTAAGGGAGAGTCACGGGGACCTGTTGTCTTCTGCTAACTGTGAAATTAATTGCTGTATTTCACACTGCTAATTTATTTCAGAGACTGTTCTTCACTTATGATCAGTACAAAAAAATACTCTATAGATTATTATAAAATAAATTATAAATGAATCAACTAGAAATTAATCTTGCAGTAATGAGCCTGTGCTCAATGGAAGAAGCTAGTCCCTCTGTCTCATTTTTTTTGTTTAATTAAGGGAGAAAATACATATTCACTTCTGTTTCTGCAGTGGTGACAAATGTGCAATTAGGAATCTGTTTGAGTCTCCACACGCGCACAAAAATCTGAGCAAAGCCATATTACTTAATCATCTTGTGACACTGCTTCAAATA
Organism: Cryptomyrus ogoouensis; assembly: GCA_025773925.1. Taxonomy (NCBI): domain Eukaryota; kingdom Metazoa; phylum Chordata; class Actinopteri; order Osteoglossiformes; family Mormyridae; genus Cryptomyrus; species Cryptomyrus ogoouensis. The sequence continues at coordinate 3,146,503 of JAOYFF010000116.1, read as the reverse complement.
CAGAAATCAGTGTGACTTCTTATAAGGGCTTTAAATCCCCTTTGCACCATGAGCCCTCATCTTCCGCTTCAGCAGTTCTCAGTGACCTCTGACCCTAGAGCCTGTCAGCCAATCATGACTCAGGGGTGACTTACTGTACCGCCACCCTGCTTCTGCTCTCATTTTACTGGCAAGGGTCTAACACACACTGTGGCTTGTTGACCACTGACCCCATGGAACCTTTGAGTGAGCTAGAATGCTCTTCAACACACAGGAAAAGATTCTTAAAATCACATGCAAGCTGAGAGATTTTGATTTTGTCAGGTTTGAAACTTAATTGTGATATTATTGGCCATAATAACTATATAATAATAATTATTATTATCATTGTTGTTATTATTAATACTACTATTACTACTACTCCTAATAATAATAGTAATAGACGAAAATACTTATTAGGTACCAAAAAAATAGATCATAGATGGAAATCACACAATCTGTCCTTATATAAACACATTACTTTTTTCACATGTTGAAGAATCATGGGAATTGTCTTATTCACAGTAGCTTTATGAAGCAATGTCTAAAGATTGGTTTTGCCGCCCCCTGCTGACAGAGTACATCTCAGCGCGTGAACAACCTTGCCAAAGGCTCGTGAAAAACACTGCATAGGCATTTCTCCTTTAATGCCGTTAAAAAGGTCATCATGGTTCAGTTACCCTCATTGAAAAAAATGGGAAAATTGCAGCAATTAAAATATTTATAGTGGGGATCTTGTCTGCCTATTTTACTGCGTAGTAGGTATGCTTGTTTAGGCTAGTGATTCGTGTTATGAGTCATATTTTTTATTGATAGTTTTGACCTGAAGAATATCAGGCGCTACTTAGTTCATCTCTGCTGCTCATAGCTACTCAACAGTCGATGAGGTCATGTCACCCTCCCGATGGCCATCTTAAGCATGATGGCACACGCAGTGCCAGTGTGGGAGGCTCCCAGTGAGACGACGTGTTGTTTTGCAGCCTGTCCGCCAGGCCAGTGGGGCCCCAACTGCATCCACACCTGCAACTGCCACAACGGGGCCTTCTGCAGTGCCTACGACGGCGAGTGCAAGTGCACCGCAGGCTGGACCGGCCTCTACTGCACGCAGCGTGAGTCCCCCGCTCCTCTACTTGGTTGTCATGGTGATGCAGTGACAGGCGTACATGCAGCAGACAGTTACCCTCGGGGTGTTTGCGGGTGTGGGGGCCCTCACTGTGACGGCTGCCTTGCAGGCTGCCCGCTGGGCTTCTACGGGAAGGACTGCTCCCAGATCTGCCAGTGTCAGAACGGCGCCGACTGCGACCACATCTCAGGCCAGTGCACCTGCCGCACAGGCTTCATGGGAAGGCACTGCGAGCAGAGTGAGTATGCGGCAGGGGCTCATGGGTAATCAGGACAATACTAATGGGCATGCACTTAAACTGTCACCCTGTTCAGGGTAGTGGCCTTGCTTACCCAAAGCACAGGGGTAATATACCCTTTGGGATGGTGTTAGATTAATGAACGGCTCTTTATACTCCTAAAACTGCGTGTCTCATTGGAGGAAGCTTGAATACTGTTTACCAAGGTAATTAAGCCAAAGTATCTTCATTGTCATCTTCAGCTGCATGATCCTTGGGTCACATGCTGTGATGAAATTGCAATCACGTTGGTCATAGTGCAAGAAAACAGCAACACACAGAATATAAATATGAATATGAAAGGCATTGAAACACTGACGATCTGGCAATCTAAACATAACATGCTGAGATAAGGCTATAAGACAATTTAAAAGTCGGTAAAAATTTTTATGTGTGTGTGTGTGTATATATATATATATAAAGTTTATATAGTTGTGATGATGGTAGGCATGAGTTGTATGGACAAGATTGTGCAATGACAGATTAATTAATAAGCTTATTAAAATGTCTTCACTTAGCAAAATCCAGATGTTTCCTACATGCTCATGGTCATCCATCACACTCAGCTGGAGCCCGTAATCATGTCAGGAATTAATTCTCTTGAGCCCTCTTCCTAACGCTATTCCTGGCCGCTGGCTCCAGAGTGCCCCCCTGGCTCCTACGGCTACGGATGCCGTCAGGTCTGCGAGTGCCTCAACAACTCCACCTGCGACCACATGACCGGCACCTGCTACTGCAACCCAGGCTGGAAGGGCGCCAGGTGTGACCAAGGTGAGGACACCCTGTCATCCCCCCAGCCACTGACAGCATCAAAGCAGCTGTCGGCAGGATGATGGCTGTTTCTGTGCTTGATAGTTGGAGTGGGTCCATGTACTCTAATTCTCCGTGAAGAGCAGACACATTTAGGGGTGGATCTATTAGCCGTTGTGTTTAAGGTCCTTATTATTGTTAAGCTGATTGAAAAAGTGTCACATATAGATTAGATTAGATAGCTATTTTCTTACACTTTACCCGTTCAGAGGCAGAGATGTATTTTGATGGAAACGCTTTAGGCTAACTGCCTAATGCAGGTGGAGACGTGTTCAAAGCTGGGCAATATTATTACTGGGCACTCCATCTCTTTAAAACACGTCCCATCGGTTCCACTTAAGGTGGAGATTCTGGGTTTCTGCTGGGTGTGGGACCTGAATCTACAATCATATGCTTTCTAAGTCACCTGCTCATGTGCCCTAGCTTAAAAAGACCTGTAGACCATGAGTGACAAGCGTTCTCCCACCCCCCCACAGCTGGTGTGATCATCGCAGGCAACCTCAACAGCCTGACCAGCACTGTGGTACTGGCTGACTCCTACCAGATAGGAGCCATAGCCGGAATCGTGGTCCTGGTGGTCCTGGTCCTCTTCCTCCTGGTCCTCTTCGTCATCTACAGGAGGAAACAGAAGGGAAAGGAGCCCACCATGCCAGCCGTCACCTACACACCGGCCGTGCGTGTCATGAACACAGACTATGCTGGCGCAGGTACGCACTGCCCTCGACATGCTTCATTGTGCTTCCAGTGTAGTCATAATTTGATTGATTTATTGATTAATCGTTTGATTGCGTTGTTATTGATTAATTGAACATATCGCTAACTGGTGCCCCGTAACCCCACAGAGACCCTACCACAGACTGGTGAGGCACACCCAAACAGCAACTACTTCTCAAATCCAAGCTATCACACACTGACCCAGTGTACCAGTCCCCCACACATCAACAACATCCCCTATGGGAAGGTGAGCCGTGTGACACGTGTAGTGTTTGACAGGGGACAAGGGTTTCCCTTGCGGTCGAGAGCTTGATCTCATCAGAGGTCATCAACAGGCAAAGAACAACCAGCTGTTTGTGAACCTGAAGAACGTGGACCACAGGAAACGGCCGCCGTCGATGGAGCACACGGGCACCCTGCCGGCGGACTGGAAGCAGGGAGGATGCTTCAACGAGCTGGGTACGGCCATGAGCACACTGCTGCCACTGACAGCACGGGTCCCTCTGTCAATCACTACACCTTTCATATTATCCATTCTATTCGGGCTGAGCAGCAGGACTGGGAGAATCTAAGCGTTAAAACCCCCAATGGGGCGGGATTGCCGCATACTGCCAATCACTGCTTGATTTAACCCAGTGGGATCCAATTAAGTAACCAATGGGAAGTGGGCTTTGCGCTTGTTTTCTGACATAACATAATCCTTCCCACTAAGGCTTTCAAAGCCTTATTTTTTCCTACTTCATCACTTGCTCGGCACATTTATCCAATGCAACTTAACATCCAACCGAATGCTCATCTGCATAGCAATGCAGGTTACTGCTGGTTTCTAACCATCACACAGCCGAGGTCTTGCATTTCTCGCATTTTTTTCCTGGCAGTTAATGAGAACTGAAATTCTCTGCAAAGGACCCTAGAAAGGCTGAGAATTTGTCGAACCCAGGAATCAAATCCTTGTCCTCTTGCTCTGGAGGATGGTGCTGATTCCATGACTTTTTTATTCCGTTTTTTTATTGAGTGCCCAGAAAGTAGACGGTAGCAGAAATATTTATGAGTGAGTCATTGTAGAATTGAGCCTTTCAACCAGACTGTGTCAAGCTCACCAGCCCAGGGGTCCTTCAGGATCGAGAGTTTAATATCTGTGTGTTTTCAGGTTCATTTAACAGTGAGTTACTGTCTTCTGCGTGGTCATATCTGACCGCAGCAAATGTAGCTCATTATTGAACAACTTGTTCTATTATAGCACTAGGTTTGATAGTGGAAATGCTGATAAGAAATGATCCAGTTGTGGATTACAGTTGTTACAGTTGTTTGTTCCCACATAGCTTTAGATGGAGAAAATTTGTTCAATGCAACAAAATAAAGCTGACCTCATGTTTGTTAAAAACAGACTGAAAACTTCCAGCAGTTTGGAAAAGCCTGTGGATTAGTAACAGACTTAGAAGTCTCATCAGTGAATATATTCTGATACCAGTACATATTTTTTTTAATAATAAGAGCATAACCCTGGAAGCGCTAATCCAAGTCCTTCCGAAAGAGGTTTTTAGTGTTTACGTGTAGCATGTCATTCTCCAAGTACTCTGGTTATCTCCCAGAATCCACAGACGTGGACTGGGGCTCAGATTTACCCAGAGTCTGTGTGGGTGTGTGGTTGCCTTGCCATGGACTGCGTCCAGTCTTCCCCCCACCCTTTGTACCCTTTGCTGCCAGGGATAAACTCCAGAACACCCCACCCCCATAGATAAATATACATCACAGGTCATTCTTTGGATTTTGTGGGTTTCCCCGTAATTTTAACACAAATAAAAATGAACTTGGGTAAAATGGTTTGTTAGAAATACTTTTTCCTTCTTTTTTGTAGGAGCTTTTGGAGTTGACAGACGCTATATGGGAAAATCCCTTAGAGGTAATGATATGATATATATGATCTTTTTAAATATTTCGATTAAAAGCCCTGATTCTGGTGTCTGGAGTGCAGACTGTGAGTGACATGTTTGTCGCTGTCTCCCGGCCATCTCTGCCCTAGACCTGGTGAAGGGGACCCCCTACCACGCCAGTTCCTGTTCCCTGAACAGCTCCGAGAACCCCTACGCCACCATCAAGGACCCGCCCCTCCTGCTGCCCAAGAACACGGAGTGCGGCTACGTGGAGATGAAGTCGCCAGCCCGGCGGGACTCGCCCTACGCGGAGATCCACGGCTCCAGCCCCGCCAACAAGAACGTGTATGAAGTCGGTGAGGGGCATGACAGCTTACTTACCAAGCCATTACAATCCTATTAAAGGACTCAACGCAGCAGTGCCTGAAAAGATCACTAACGATGCTGCTCCTCTGGGCAGTCATGGCTTAGTTTTAGTCATGAAATATAATTGGTTTAAAAATTAAAACTGTTAATTTTTTTTTATTTCCCCTAGAACCTACAGTGAATGTTGGCCATTCAGTCAGCAACAATAACGGACCCCTCGGCCAGGACCCGTACGACTTACCAAAGAACAGCCACATCCCCTGTCATTACGACCTCCTGCCCACACGGGACAGCCCTCCCCCACTGCACAAGGAGCTGGGCGAATGAGCTCTCAGAGACGCTAAGGGACCATGTGACTCCGCCCCGTTTCCCCGCTCCGCTTCCTCACTTCCCCTTCACCAGTATGCTGTTTGTTCTGATTCGTATTTACTTTCACTGTAATCATTCTAAATTGTGCTTGTCCGAGTTCTTCTTTTATTTGACATTCAGATAAATCTCCAAGTCTTAAGTTCTTCCAGACACTATCGTCTTATACAAACACGTTTCATCAGTGGTTCAGCGACGAGTAACGTGGGTTGAGATTGGAGTCTGGTTTTGTATTTTAATGGTTATGTTTTCAGCATGCAGCTTCCTAAATGACCAGATAACAGTTATTAGGGTGACCAGATACTCCATGTCATCCCGGACACCTTGAACTACTTCAGGTTTTACAAACTACCTTAAAACCGAAAGGCTCCTGCGCTTGCCTAAATTGTTCAGTTCTTCTTCTGCTTTGACTGGTTTGTTTCCTTGACTGAAAGACTCATCCAGCTGTTTCACATTAACATTAGTGACACGTGCATGATTACAGGAGACTGACCAATCAGCACACAACAAGAACTCTGTGCTTAAGTGAAATCCAGGTCCTTTTCATTGAAATGGTAGGTTACAAATCCTGTCGTAGCTCAAGGTGTCCAGGATGACATGGAGTATCTGGTCACCCTAACAGTTATGCTTCAAACACAGACTTCATCAACATGACACCTAACTGGCTATATGGAACAAAAAAATCATGGAAGGATGGATGAATGGATGGATGGATGGATATTTAAATCATTCCACTCATTATGCATATCACTTGAGTCTTCTATAATATACAGATATGAAACAAATTTCTATTTTTTTATGGAGGAATAACCATTGGCAGTATTATACAATTGGCCAATCGATACGATTACAAGGTGTAGTCGCTTTAGTGTTTTTTGAAAGTGGAGTGGATAATAGTACTGTACTCAAACACCTGAAGTCATTTTACATCACTTATTTCTTGTTATCGAAGATGCTTAATATTGCTAATCTGTAAATGGTCAATCAGTACTAAGGATAACCAAAGTGCCATAGTAACCTTCAGTGTCTGATTTATTAAAAATTCACATTGCAGGTAGAAACGTATAGAAGGACCAGGGCCCCACTGTACACCTGAATGAGCTGTCAGCATTTTTAAAATCAGTGCAGCAGCTTGTTAAACTTTTGCCACATGTCTTTTTTTGTTCCATAAACGATTAAATGTCTGCCACAGCACAGGGGCTGTCAGATCTGGGAATATTTATCCCTGATGCAGGTTCTCTGACAAAGGATTAAAAATGAAGCATATTAACTTCAGATGATATAACCCAGGACCCTCCAGATATGGCCCACGATTCCAAATCCAGGCCGTGTTTTCAGTTCTCCCAGGTAGTTGTTTAATAATGACTGATTCTGATTGGTCAGAGGCTTCACACCTGACTGACAGGTAAAGGAAGGCTGGAAACCAGCTGGGCTCAGCCCTAGAGGACCGTGATTTGAATAGCCCTGATATAACCAATACAGACCAAAAGTACGTCTCTGCAATGAAATAACAGCACTATTTAACACCCCTACACCCACTCTGATATTTTACAAAAAAAAAAATACTGCGTTAAATCCATGCTTAAGCTGGTCTTTTGCATCAAAGAAAGAAAAAACATTTTGGAAACCATGATTAGATAGATACGAAAATGCTTACTTCATTGACTTTTTTAACAATTTAAATATCTGTATGTATTATTTTGGAAGTTATTTTCATTTCTACTGAATGACACAAGGTCACTAGTCTTGAACTATTCTGAGCCACATGTGAGAAAACGTTGTACAAAGACTGTATATAGCTGTAAATCACTTTAAAACATAAGTGATGTGTGGTGTTGACATGTAAACATGACGAAATGCCCTGTTTTCCCTGTGTGATGCAGCATAGTGTGGATGGTAGGTGAGTTTTGCACCCTAAACTTTGCTGTCAGAGGTTCATTTAGCATATGCAGAAAAAATGTATTATGTTTTACTTAATTCCTAAATCCTTTTTTTACAAATTACATGTAGACAATGATACAATTGTATATTAAATGTTTTTATTATTAGTTTTGATCACAATCTAGGCAAATATAAGTATTTTTTAGCTTCAAAATTGTAAAATGTGCATATGGGAAAATGAACATCCATTGGATTGTATTATAAATACAACGGCAATATGTATGTATGTGTATATAATTTGCAGTGTAGCTCATTTTGGTTTCTAAGGTTTCTTTTAATTTGTAAGGGTACTTAAAATTTGCGCATTCAGTTCAACCTCTGTCCCCAAAGAAGTCTGAAGACAGTGAAATTTCCTCATGACACTATCTTTTACACATACTATAAATTGCTTTTTGTTGCTGTAGATTACCTGTATGCGCCAGAGCCTTTCAATAAAATGACCTCTCTGTTCACCTCCGCCTCAGTATGACAGGATGCATTGTTTGATAAACTGAAATGAGATTTTGCTAACGGTGATATCAAAATTTATAAACTTCACAATTAAATTATTTGCAATCTAATGTAAAAGTTTTGACTGAATTGTTACAGTGCCAGCATTTTTAACTATTATCACTGCCTACTATCCATTAACGTTTTGTATCGTACATTTCCTGTCAAAGATATCAGTTTTTATCATTGTCGTTTTTATAATCGCACCGTTATTCACATAGATAATGTAATATTTAAAATTATTTAAAATGTATTTTTTAATGTTCCCATCTAATCTCTTGTAACTTTTGTATTCAACAGGACAATTGGTACATAAATAATTTTGATGTAAAGCATTTTAGCACTGCCGCTGCTCAGTTGGTGCGTTTTCTGCGACCGAAGAATAGCAAGTAAAGTAACGTGGTATATGCGGGCTACATAAATCAAATCAATGTATACAAAGCCACACAGGCTATACACTATTTTGTTTTGGGCAGGTTTGATTAAGCTACACAAAGTCGGCAGCCCTTTTACGCAAAACACGTAAATCAAGCAAATATCGTAAGGTACGGGAATGATCCATTTCCGTAGGTTGCCCAAATCGTGTAAGTAGCATTAACTTCAATCGCGTCTGTTCTTCAATTGCGTTTCAGATGTAGCCTTTCATTTTAGGCACACAGCAATAACTTATACAATCATGTAATATTAATATATATGATGTATTTATATGTGTCCTGCTGTTGTGTAATTGTAGCATTAATTATATTGGGTTCAGTATAACTAAGTATTTTTTCATCCCACACCTGTAACCAGTGCAATGTTTTATGAAATCTCTAGAAATTCGATACAATGTCATTTGAATGGCTGTTCTAACTACTTTACACTGTTTCTTATTTCCCTGTTCTGTTTCCATCTCAGTGTTTAATCTTCACTGTGAGGCTTTTGAGGGCTTCTTGCCTTAAAAAGCTCGAAGTTTAAAATTGCAACATGTTGAACATGACATTAATGTGGTTAAAAAGTAAAATATTATCTTTTGTCAATGATTCAAAGTATTTTTTGTCACAAGAACCAAGTTCTTACTGATGTGTTAACCCACAGACTCATAACATATGCACAGAAATAAAATGACACCACAGTGGTACAGGATGAGGTTAGATTAAGTGCCTGTAGCAGCACTAGATTATGTAACAGTTAGAAAACTGTCCCTGAATCTTGATGTCTGGGTGTTTATGGTGTTGAGCTGCTCGCCAGAGGGGAGAAGGGGGAACAGAGCCAGTGCAGGATGACTGGCGTCCTTTATGTGTTTTTCATGCATGGCTCTTCTGCTGCCACAAGTAGACCTCACCACCTCCATCTGCAGAGTCCCTTCAGGAAACATCTTAGGGCTTATCTCTTCCAGAAAAATCCCCTGCAGCTCTCTGTCTTGCCAGCATTGGCTGCTAATTTGAGGCTGAAATAGTCTGGATGCAGAGTCAAGTGATCAGATTTCAATTCTCAGTGTGACATTTGTCCTGATTTTCTAGGTCAGCTTTGAGGTGCTGTGTCCCACAGCAGGTTAGAGATCTCTGCCTATATCCAGAAGGCCATAGGTTTGAATGTCACGGCCAGCAAAATGATCATATCACTGTCAGGCCCTTAAATAAAGCCCTTAGCCCTATAACTTCTCAATGACCCCAAACGTTCTGTGAGCATTTACATCACTCTGAGTAAACGTCTCTGATACACTATATTGTCAAAAGTATTGGGACACCCCTCCAAATCATTGAATTCAAGTGTTTCTATCACTTCCATAGCCACATGTGTATAAAATCTAGCACCTCGACATGCAGACTCCTTCTGCAAACATTTGTGAAAGAATGGGTCACTCTCAGGAGCTCAGTGAATTCAAGCGTGGTACCGTGACAGGATGCCACCTGTGCAATAAGTCCATTTGTGAAATTTCCTTGCTACAAAATATTCAATGGTCAACTGTTAGTGGTATTATAACAAAGTGGAAGCAATTGGGAACAACAGCAACTCAGCCACTAAGTGGTAGGTCACGTAAAATCACAGAGCGGGGACAATGTATGCTGAGGCACACAGTGTGCAGAAGTAGGCAACTGTCTGCAGAGTCAATAGCTACAGACCTCCAAACTTCATGT
>JAOYFF010000116.1:3116509-3126704 GCA_025773925.1 Cryptomyrus ogoouensis | reverse complement strand
CCCCCCCCCCCCCCAGCATGTCCGGCCGGCGCCCGCCGAAGGTTGCAGATGCACAGGCAGAAATAAATATCGACTTTATTCCGCCCGGCCCCGCTTGGGGCAATGGGAGGCAAGCGAATTGCATTTAGCCCCAGTGGATGTCAAAAATGAGTGATGTTGTTATGGCGATCCAGTGGAAGGGCTGCGCTAAGATCGGGCCGGGGTGGGGGGGCTCCCTGCCCCCGCCTTTCTGATATTATTGGGTTTGCTCTTGCACTATGTATCTGTGTAGTGCCACATTTGCTTCTAAATATATGAAATTCCTGTCAGGTTAATACACTGAGGGAGGATCTAGTTCCTTTTCCCCAGAAGAACATAAATCCCTGTATGAGCTGCTGTAGGATGGCTGTCCCTTAACAGGTGACGCCGGAATGCATCTCTTAGCAACAGTTGTGGGCTGGAGAGCGCCCCCTAGTGTCCCGTGGCCACCTGTGAGGCTGGGAAGGACTTCGGCGATCAGCCATTCTCACTGGGTGCCGCCTGTGTGAACGATAAGCCTCCCTTTAGCTGGCATAAATAACTATTATTATTCAGCAGTAATTTGTCAATGTCATTGTTGTAAATCCCCACTGTTATTATTTTAATTCCTTATTCCGCTTGAACACCCCCCCCCCTCCCCCGATCACCTGTGCGACGGTATGCCTGAAAGCAGCTACGGTATGACGGTCCCCGCTTTCTCGATCGCAGAGCGGCCTGCCAGCCCAGCACCGGCAGTGTGAAATCTTAATTTGGTATTTTCTCCGCTGTCACATTTACGGTCGCGCCTGATAGGAGCTTATAGCGGGCACTGGGCACGGGTGCCGCCGTCTCCGCGCCGGAGAGCGTCACCAGGAGTTATTTAATGTGCCAGTGTTAAACGCCAGACGGGCGGGAATTAGGGCCGGCTTATCTCCCAGCAGCAGTCGCTAAATTCCAGCGAGGTCGTGGTGGTACCGCATGCGGTGCAGGTAGATACGGCTGAATTAGCCGTCTGACTCTCCCTGGGTGGGGGTTGGGGGCGAGGAGCTTGGTGCAAATGCAAAAGTTTTGCTGGAGTCAGCTTACCTGTATAGCATGGCTCCGGGTTCGAGGATTGTGTCAAGTAGCTAGTGTTGAGGAGAGTGGCATTTTGATTTGCATGCTTTTCACTTACAGCTGCCCTGATTTATTTCTTTATTTAAAAAAAAATAAAAATCATTAACCCTATGGACGTTGGACATACCTCCTCCTTTTTCATTGGTTTATAATGGATCACATGACATTATGGGTGTGGCCTTTTGCTTCTACAGCCCTCCTGCACCATTCTGTAAACTGTAATAAACACTTGATAAAAAGTCTTCCCAGTTCATAAGGCAGTGATTTAATGCCTACTGTGCTATGCAGCTATGCGATTAACTTTTTCTGAAACGTAATGGCTTTTGTTTCTGTTTTCATATTGAGAAGCATTAATCAGCTCTGAATGATGCCATTATTCTTTGGAGAAGCTGAGTTGTTTTTTTTTTTTTTTTGCGTCAAACGTACATGCCAGACATATGTGCCTAAAAAAGTGAAGCGAAACTGCAGTAGGAAAGTCCATGAGGAGAAAACGCCAAAAATGTCTGATCACACCTGTGTAACCATGGGCCTTGTGAAATTCGGGAACCTCGGCTGCCTGTGGTTACTGTGTATATTTACGTGTTACAAAGGGAAGGATTCAGAGACTATAGTGTGTGGCGCAACAATCCAAGCTATATTAGAAGCGCGTCCCACTTGTGTGACGGGTCTGATATCCCCAGAGTTCTGTCCTCACTGTGTGTCCTTCTGACCAGGTGGTTTGACATCGGCTGCCTGATCCTTGAGGACCCTGCAAACGGGATCCACATAGAGAGCTTCACCCAGGCGACGCCGGTGGCCCTGGAGCATGTTCAGCAGGTAAGGGGCCCCACTGAGGCGGCTCGCCTAACCCTGCCGGGCCAGAACCCTGGATGCCGACCCGGCCCAGATGTGCATATCTTAAATCACATCAGAAACAGTCGCCACCAGCGACCCCCGCCGGCGCTATGACGACGGAGCTGCCCAGATATTAAAGCCTATTGCGGCTATAGGCCTTATTGTCTTTTTCACATCTGGCACGATTTATTTCCACAAACTGAGTCTCATAATAGCTGAAAATTGCTCCAGGGGGTGAATGACAGAGCCTGCACTCTGACCCTAGGCTTCATTCTAACCTGTGTGTGTGTTTGAAAGTAGGAAAGATGTGATATATAAAAGGTAAATTACTTGTATTTGTGCAAAAGGCAAATAAAGCATCATTTCATTTCAGCGTATGAAATGTCTCTATTAATGAGCTTGGGATTCAAAACCTGCAGAGGGGAAACGTTTTTGACAAACGAGCTTCTGTTTGTTCTCGTCCTCGTCGGATGGCAGCAGGTGGGGGTCGGTCTTTGTGCTGTAATGAAACGCTTTGTCATTCCTCTCCCATTTCATCCATCCCGTTTAAAACGCCAAAAGATACTGAAAAAACGAAGTAATAAAACCTTCAGACAGCTGAAAATAGGCTGCCCTCCGCTGGCAAACGCAGTGAAACCATTAGCGAATTGTCAACTAAAGAGAACATATTTTTAAAGCAGATACCATTAGATACTATTGTTACGTTGTATGTAAAACTCCAAACATGGGATTTTCTTAATTCCATCCATCCATTATCTATACCGCTTTATCCATCTGGGTCACGGGGAAGCTGGATCCAATCCCAGCATCATCAGGCGAGAGGCTGTATACACCCTGGGCGGGTCGCCAGTCCACCACAGGGCCAACACAAACAGCCACACACACTCGCAGTCACACCTAAGGGCAATTTAGAGTAGCCAGTTGCCCTAATCTGCATGTCTTTGGACTGTGGGAGGAAACCGGAGCATCTGGAGGAAACCCAGACATGCACAGGGAGAACATGCAGACTCCACACAGAAAGGCACCCTGGGTGATCCGGGGATCGAACCCAGGACCTTCTTGCTGTGAGGCGACAGTGCTAGCCACTGTACCACCATTTTCTTAATTCTTCCAAATAAAAGCTTTAAAATGTTCAGATCTAGTAAATACCCTAACCTCCCTCATATTTCTTGAGTCGGCTTTGTTGTGGTTGTTGCTGTATTTACTGGCTATTAGAAAGGACTGTAACATTACACTCACCCTGTTTTATTAGATTATAAATGTTGCCCAAATCACAATATTCGAGGTAGATTTATAGAGGCATTTTTAGCCATAGCGATGTACCTTTTTGAGAAAGCGGTGTCTGCCGACGTTGGGGCTAAGGGCCTCAACACTGAAAGCACTCTGATTCTGGGATTTGAACTAGCGACCTTCTGATCATAGGTGCAGTGCCCTAACCCGCTGACCCACATGCCGCCACGGTACATGTTTTGAATCATTGAGCTAATACCTTGAGGTGGTTTCCGTAGTTTTTTGTTAATGACGATAAATCATTGTTGCCCCCCCACAGGCACAGTCTCTCACACCGCCGGACTACAGCCTGCGCTGGTCGGGCCTCCTGGTGACAGTGGGCGAGATTCTGGAGCGCAGCATCCCTCACGTGAACCGGACCGACTGGCACATGGCCTTCACCGGCATGTCCCGTCGGCAAATGATCCACAGCGCCGCCAAGGCCTTGGCTGGCATGTATAAACAGCGCCTGCCCCCCAGGACCGTATGAGACTGCCATCTAGTGGTGACCCCCCCCCCACGGGGCTGGGGCCCTGGGTGGGGGAGATTTGGGCAGGGGGGTTTAAACCCAGCCCCCTCCCATTTTTTCTGCACCGGCAAGCCAAATGTACAGGTCTTGTGTTTTTAATGATGAGCGAACCATGGAGTACCAGAAAATTCTGGTTGATCAATTTTTAAGTTTTTTTCTTTTTTTTTTTTTATTTTTAAAATCTGCCAAAAATAGAATCTGAAGAAAATCATCCCACCCCTGTGGAAGAATTCATCCTTTTCCATGAGTGTGCCCCCATGAGGACACTTTGTGTCCTGTTTTTGATAACAGACTCTCCTGAGAAAATAGTTGTTACACTTCCAGTGTTGTGTACTTGTGGTCATGATCTATGATACAAAATATCAGCTCAGAGAATGATTGGGGGCTGGGGGCTGGGGGGGGGCGGTGTCAGATTGTCACAGGGGAATGACTCTCTGGGTCACTATTTGCCTTCCGGAACGTGACTCTGCTCCGTACAGTGGCGATTTTTTTCAAAGAGCACAAAAGATTTTGCGCATAGATGTTTTTTAAAATTATCTTTTAAAAAATAATAATTTTTGTTGAAAAATAATTTTCATTTTGTACGACGTCTAAGCAGAAGAGGGTCCAGTTCCTGTCGGCAGATAATTCTTTATTTGCAGTATCTAGTTTTCCACTTGGCCTGTGTGCTTCCTTTGAAAAGGTTCAGTGTTTGGATGTCTAATCAGGGAAAAGTCCATTTCTTTCATTATTCCTGTACCTTTCTAGGATGTGCCATAAATTTATACAGCTCACATAAAATTCATTAGGTATAATTTTTATGAGAAACCTCAGTCAAAAACTTGTGACAGATCAGTTAGTTGGTGATTAACACAGGGTGTGAATTGCGAGAACATGGCCGATAATCAACGCAAAGTATGAGCTGTTATATGTTAATTGTATTAAGTGTGCAAAATGTACAGATTTGTGGCCGGCGTCTTATTTTAATGTTAAACCTGCTCAGTGCTGGCAGACGCATCCGGGCCCGAGGTCAGCGTCCTCCTTAAATACCAAGTGATTCTGTGGCCAGCCTGCTTAACCTTTTACACATCACAACTTCAACTTTTTTTAGGAGTATATTACGGAAGAATGTGAAAGTTCACCCCCCGGAGAGTATTTTACTGCCAGTATTACTGCATTCACATTTCCCTTTGGTTGAAACGGGGGGGCGGGGGGTGCTGGAGGAATGTGATGTCCTTGCTGTTTGCTATGCAGTCCATCCCCGAGCACTCGTCCCCAGGGCCACACCCATAGAGAACTGTACAGAGGAGACGTGACGGTCAGCAGTGTGCAGTGTGCTCTTGTATAGGTGTGAGCTCCTGTAGGATGCAGTGAACTATGGAGTCTCTCAATCCTCAGATCTGTATAATCTTTAAATGCTCTTCAAATCAGATCCATATCCAAAAGGTGGAAACATTTCATCTGGGACTGTTTGGTTGTATTTAGCAGGGATCTTCATTTTTTCCAAGGCACGTAATTATTAAATGAAGAGATTTAGCTTGTTTTGGCTAAATTATCTTTAAGACCATAAGCAAAAACACAACTTATTTTCCAGCATCTTCTCAGTGATACAGAATTCCACATTGTATGCCGGTCGTACGCACTCCTTCCTCATTTAACTTCATGTTAGACAAAAACAAACCATAGTGTGATTGCAGAAAAATGCTATAATTGCAGTACTGTGAATGACCTCTGGGTTTGCCAGTCTAATGTACAATAAATAACTGATTTATAAATCATGTGATTAGCTAGTAAACTGCCAGCACTCTGTAACATACTTATTCTGTTGGGTACCCGTTTGTTTACCTCATACATACCCCTTTGCCTTTCCTCATTGGGAGAGTAAAATCACTGTTTGCTGCGCTTCGTGTTTGTTCTTTGCTAACTGGTTTGCTTCCTGCTGTCGTGAGACTCCTACCCATCATCACCCGCTTCCACATATCGCAAAGTGGTCGTGTGTCACTTCTTGTATTAAAAGCAGGTGTTTTGGGAACAGATCATCTGCCGGTGTCAAAAATATTGACTATTCAGTTGGAAGATGCATACAGTTTGCTCTTACTTGGAAAGAATATAAATAGCCTTATTGTCAGAAAGTGTGAATTTTTATGCTTTTGGTTAGATTTTTATATATCTTGCCTTTTTATACTGTGGAATTGTCCTTAACCAACAGACTAAAATGTGAATAGTCTTTACTTCTTTCCATTAAAATTTTTTACTTTTTTATGCTCCTGTGCAGATAATTAGATATCGGAGTGGATGGATAAAGCAAAATGTCAGTTTATAATGCTAGTATTACTTACTAATCATAACACTCTGGCAGTCTTACTTTGCTGAGACGTTAGGCAGCAGTGCACAGCGCATTTAGGTTTGAGTTTACGGCAGTTGGAGCAGATGTGTTTGTGTCTTCAGAGGAGTCCGCCAAACCTTCTGGATCCGCTGGCTCGCTGGATGTTTCTGCTGTAAGTGCGACTAGAAACATTTAGATGACTTTCTGACATCCTTAGAAACTGCACTTGTCACTCCATTGTCTCTGAAAATGAAAGTTGTCCTGCCTTTTTGTATCGGACTGGATTTGGTCTGTACGTTTTCAGGTGTCTGGTCTGTACGTTTTCAGGTGTCTGGTCTGTACCTCCCAAGATTCT
Organism: Cryptomyrus ogoouensis; assembly: GCA_025773925.1. NCBI lineage: Eukaryota > Metazoa > Chordata > Actinopteri > Osteoglossiformes > Mormyridae > Cryptomyrus > Cryptomyrus ogoouensis. Next base: position 3,120,299 of record JAOYFF010000116.1, on the reverse strand, counting down.
GAGGTTCATTCCCAGTTACATTTTAAGTTAATGCTTACGTTCAACAGTAACACTAACAATCAAACAATTATGTCTCAATTACAGATTACAAAAACAATGCTTCAGAAATAACCCTTATTTTGTGACATTAGCAGGTAGAAGTATCTTTTAAGGATGCTTGAAGGTATGCCAGGCTTAAATCATCAATCCCAGAACATCCACTTCACCGGGAGTGTTGCTGCTGAAGGTGAGTGTTGTGTTCCCTACAGAACTTGGATTGCTATCAATGGAGGAAGAATCCCTAAAATCCAGAGGTGGAGATTTCAGGTCCAGAGAGTACAAATCCAGACCAAGATTTTGTTTCAACCAACCAGCTGAGAGTAAAGAGTCACAGTCACAGAGTACGCAACTGATTGGTTGAAACAAAATCTTAGTCTGGATTTGTACACTTTGGACCTGAAATCTCTGCTAAAATCACAAGGTGAACAGGAAAGGAAGCAGTGGTTACATTTTTAGGAAGGGCTTCGCATGTATGATAACTGTCCGTAGTCTGGGGATGTTATGAGCTACATGCTTAGGTTCCTCATGGGTGAGGTGGGGTGGGGTCCTCACCCTGAAAGGAACGTACCGTGGGAGGGGTCAGCGGCACCCCCACGTCTGGCGAATCGCGCACCGATGCTCTCCATCAGCATAAGGATATGGGTTTTGTTTTTGTATCGGTGGGTAATTGACAGTATTGAAACAATGCATTCCTCCCCATTTCAGACACCGCTGAATGACTGGTGGGGAATGTTCCCTGGATTTTATGGGTGCGGGTTCCTCTAAAAGCAGCTATTTAAATTCATGAGGTAATTCCCACTGGTATTAAGCAAATTGAATGCAGTCGATATTTGTCAGTATGCACTGTATGCTGATATAGTTTATTATATAGTGGGTTCTTGTGTGGATATCGCGATTCCCAGCTCTCTGCAATTTAAACTGATTTGAGGCCTCTGGAGGAATCTTGCAAATGCCACAGAAATTAAGTTTGATTTTGTGTTCCTGCGCCATATTAAAGAAATTGAGATGACTGCTATATAATGTTCATTATATTGTCCCCCTCCCATGTCTGGTACAAATATATTTAGAAGCACAAATTGATGAGTCATTCCTCCGTTTTCTCACCTAAGATCAGAGTCTTTGACGCCATCTCAAATTGCTACACTGCACCAAATGAATGCCAATTGATGTGAGCTGGAAAAACACAATAAACACACGTGATAACGCCCCAACACGACTGGACTCTCTCATCCCGCACAGTCATGCACGCCACGCCCACCTCATGTAAACAAACACTCCTATAGCGTTCAGAACTGAAATACATTCACTCGAAGCTTCCAATACGGCATCATGGGGGGCTTTCTGTGGGGGTCAGGAGGGAACCACTGCAGAATATTAACACTGGCTTGCGCATCGTTGATGGTGCGGCGGTGAGTTTGGCAGAGTGGCGGGAACCTGTTCTTAACATCGCCATGGAAACGGCGCTGGGAAATAGGGCCGGTTACACAGACCATCAGTGGCATTGCAGAGGTCTCAGGCGATGCTTCGCGAGAGAGGAACAGCTTGCCTGGCCGCCGACACCCATTACGGAGGCGAGCATGCTTATTATCCGTCCTGCTACTTCTAAAACATGGCAAATCACACCACATCCAGTTTCAACGCATTTAGCAGTGATTGCATGGGTGAAGTAAACAATGCCTAATTAAATGTGGCAAGGAGCATTAAACACGATTTAAATGGAATGTATAATGTTACTTAACTCTTTTAAAAGCTCTTCCTGCTATATTAGAATCACTATAGTTCACTTGGTTACCAGGTGTACCTATGTAACATAGTACCTTTGTCATTTTTATTGAGGTGACAGACACCTTGACTTGGGTGGGGGGTTTTATGGTGGTGCAGTGCTTAGCATGGTTGCCTCACACTTACAGGACTCTCTGCAATGGCTCCATGTTGTTGTGGGGTTTCCTCTAGGTACTACAATCCCCCCCCCCCCCCAGTCCAAAAACATGCTGAGGTTAACTGCGATTACCCGTAGATGTGAGTGTGCCCTGCAGTGGGTGGTAGGTGACCCATCCTGGGTTGCTCCCTGCCTTGTGCCCATTGGCTCCAGACAGCTTCCCTGAATAGGACAAGCAGTAACAGAAAATGAAAATGAATGAATCTTGACCTTTCACAACAAAAAACCATCTCAAAAACCATTCTGTACACGCATCCCCCTGTTGAGTACTCATCTGACATTTCTCCAGTTGCTGGAGAAAAAACCAGTTACATGACTCTATTAAAGAAAGAAAAATAACCTCAGGTTATTCAAAAGAAACTTGTTAAATCCTGTTAATCTATACTCTTGCCAACATAAGGAAAAAGAAAACATTGTGCTACTATAATAGTTTAACACATTAAAGTAGGCTATTATAGTTCACCTGCATTATTGAAATGATTTAGTGCCTGCAGAGGACGTTGGTCAATTAGTGAAATGCTTCTATATTGTGACTCGAAGCTAATGGGTAATTTAAAAAGCGGATCAGGACGATTTGGGGGAAAAATCCCAACAAATCTCCATTCACATAATAAGAGCGAGGAGCCAATGTCGTCGGAGCGTGGCCCAGTGAATCCCACGCAGTAGTTACAAATTATTTTTATGTGACGCCGTACCCTTGAAGTACTTACCAGCGTGAACTATCTGAGTGATAAAGCAGCTTTTTAAAGAGGGGAAACCGGACGTTGCATGAATAATCCTTCCATCTTCCAGACTGATTCTCCAGGTGCTTTGGAGTTCAACTGCTGCGGTATGCTTTACCAGTCCCTATATTGCACATAAGTATTGAGACACCTGGCTATTTCAAGAACTTTTATGACAATCTATTCCAAATCCACAGGCATCAATATGGGGTTGGTCCCACCTTTGCAGCTATAACAGCTGCCATCCTTCTGGGAAGACTTTCCACAAGACTTTGGAGTGTGTGGGAATCTTTGCCCATTCATACAAAAGAGCATCTGTGAGGTCAGGCACTGATGTTGGACGGGAAGGCCTGGCTCCATTCTAGTTCATCCCGAAGGTGTTTAATGGGGTTGAGGTCAGGCTCAATCAAGTTTTTCCACACCAAACTCACACAACCGTGTCTTTATGGACCTTGCTTTGTGCCCTGGGCACAGTCATGCCGGAACAGAAAAAGACCTTCCTCAAACTATTCCCACAAAGTCTGAAGCATAGAATTGTGCTAAATGTCTTGGTATGCTGAAGCATTAATAGTTCCCTTCACTGGAAATAAGCGGCCAAGCCCAACCCCTGAAAGACGCCCCCATACCATTATCCCAATTCCACCCCTCCTCCAGGCAGGTAACGTTCTCCTGGCATCTGCCAAACCCAGACTCATCCATCAGACTGCCAGGCAGAGAAGTGTGATTCGTCACTCCACAGAACACATTTCCACTGCTCCAGAGTCCAGTGGCGGCATGTTTTACACCACTCCGCCGGACGCCTGGCGATGTGAGGCTTGCATGCAGCTGCTTGGCCATGAAAGCCCATTCCATGAAGCTCCCGTTGTTCAGGGGTTAATGCAAGAGGAAGTTTGGATCTATGCAGTTACTGAGTCAACTAAACATTGGCAACTTTGACGCACTATGCGCCTCAGCACTGGGAAACCTTGCTCTGTTACATAGTCCACCGGTTCACGGTTGAGTTTTTGTTCTTCCTACAACCCCTGGCATAAATTATGGAATCACCAGTCTTGGAGGATGTTCATTCAGTTGTTTTATTTTTTAGACAAAA
>JAOYFF010000116.1:3095380-3115601 GCA_025773925.1 Cryptomyrus ogoouensis | reverse complement strand
AATGTCACTGTTACTGGGTCGTATATGGTACAATGGGCTGTAAAGCAAAAAAAAATTCTTAACTTTGATGAGTGGGTGAATGTAAGGCAGAAATAAACAGAAGGGTCGTATATGACCCCGTGGATTCCCTAGGATTATACTCAGAAATTAACTAGAATGGCACTAGCAGGCTAGCAAGTTAATTCACAAGTTTGCAAATTGCTCTTATTTTTCTGTCCTATTATGACATTCAGTGATATCTGATAGGATATTTTACGGCATTTACACTAAGAACCAAAGCAGCTGCTTCCCTTGGATTACTGGTCATGGGAAAACAAAGTTCACAAGGAACAAGACGGCCCGACAGGATGTGTCACGTGATTCATTCACATCTAGCCAAAGACGGTGATACGCTATATTTGAAAGTCTGTAAGCCTGGTGATGAAGGTTCATAAAATGACAGAAAATAAATAAGTAAAATGTCATAGTTTTTTAAGTATTTGAAATATTTTAATGCATACTGAGGTGTCGATGAGCCAAACCTATGGCGTCACATTAGAGTCAAAACTCGCACGCGTAAATATGCCACTCGCGAGCGCGAAGTCAAAACTCACACGCGTAAATAAGCCACTCGCCAGTGCAAAGTCAAAACTCATACGCGTAAATATGCCACTCGCGAGCGCTAAAGTGAAACTCGCGAGCACAGGACAAAGAGCTGCGTGCGCGTTCATCATAATATCCTTCGGTTGCTCTCTGCGCTCGAGGGAAATTTCTGCGCTCGCGTTCTGCCGGGGGGAGGTTTTGACAGTTTGGGGGCGGAGTCATGCCGTTTCTGACAGCGAACGCTATTGGCGGATGAAGTCTATCTATGTTATAAGTATAATTTCACCGATTCTCATTGCCCCCTTGCCTGTTTCCCCGTCAGTATAAAACAGATACAGTTACAGAACGCAGCGACACACGTTACTGGGATGCTGAGGCAGGCATTAGCTTCGGCATCTCCATACGGTAAAGTAACGTTATCATGTGTTACGAGTTTCCATAGACCATACATAATTACTACACCTCGTCATGCAACCACTTACGATGAGTATTACTAACGTAGTTGTAGCATTTTGTATTTTGATGCTTTCTGTTGCTATTTGAACGTTGTGGGTTAGACTATTCTGGTCTATAGTACTGCAATGTAATGCCCTTTTGGGAACTCATTTACAAAAAATATCTTCACAAGGGGACACACTGAATTGTCCATTAATCATTTAGACAACATCATTATTAAGAGCTTTGAGCTTTGCCGTTATGTAGAGTCTAAGTTGGGTGAATACCTCAATATATATGATGTTTTCCATCCAATGAAATCCAAATTAGAAAATAGTCAACTGTAGTTACATACATATTCTAATACATTTATACTGCACATCTCTACTAATTCTTTGTCCATAGAGTGTACATTTTTTTTATTCCTCACGGTCAGTAGAATTCAAATAAACTGTATGTACTCACACTCATTTCCAAAATCAATCGTGTTTTGTTTTAATCTCATAGATGATAAATATAAATGTTATATATATTAAATATTTCAAAAGCAATGGTACCTATGGAGTGAGTCAAGAATTACTTCAAGATCACATAGAGAGCTTTGCCAGGGGGACCGTAAACTGAGCCCCAATTAGTCACTGCTGTCATAGGTTCATTTTATGTTTCGCGGAGGCGGTTTCACAGTCCTCGCTTGTTAAACCGAGACTTTAACAAACACTTGGGTCCAAATTGATCTGAAAGACGAACAGAAGGTTACTCGTTCCCCAATTAAGTCTTTGTTTTAGAGTTTTGGTTTGAGACTTTAATTCACCTTCTCTCTGTATCATTTTCCTTGGATACAAAGATGACGTGAAACCAGCCATCAGAAACAAAACATTAGAGTAATTGTTTACAGGCGTGATCTTCCTATGTGGAAACGTGCTACTTTTCGGTAATACTGGCCATTAATCTGATATTTATAGGCTTATTTAAAATGCAGTTTTTATGTTTTTGGGGAAATTAGAGCTTATCCTTGACCAGCAGCCGATAGATTATTATATAAGGTCTTTGCTCAACACGTCTTGAAGACGCTTTCCTTTGGGTCTAATTAGTAGGCCTACCAGTGGCTGTGTCCATTTGAGAGCTTCAACACCTGAGCAGCAGAGATTTCCCTCCAGTCTAGTGCATGTATTTGTTAGCCTCAAAGCTCCTGAAAAAAATAATATGGTCTTGACAGATCCAGTGCTTCCAGAAGGAGGTGTTTCATCTCTCAGGGCACCTTGTATGTTACCAAAAGGAGTCGCAGCGCACGCTTCATGGCAATTCCGGTCTGTACCAGGAACTTAGAAAGATGGCATTACGCACAGCAGAGTCTGTTCCTTGGAGAGCCGCAGTTAAGGAGGGTGATGAAACAGTACTTACGGATGAGACTGCAGTTGTGACCCGCTGGGCCAGCAGCTTCGAGCAGCTGTTTAAAGCTGATCCTCTGGCTAGGATGTTGGCCATCTCTAGGTCTACAGTTCTTGAGGCCATTCCTCTGATTAGCTGTGAACCACCCAGTCTCACTGAGATTGCACAGGTGGTGAACCAACTGAGGGTAGGAAAGGCCACGGGGATCTATGGAATCCGGGGTGAACTTCACCAGGATGATGGTAAGGCTGTCCTCCTGGCATTGCGGGCAATCTGTGCTTCCATTTGGGAGACGGGTATCATCCCAACTGGCTGGAAAACGGGACTTGTTGTCCCTATCTGCAAAGGGATGGGTGATCACCTGGATAGCAGCAGCTACAGGGGGACAACACTGCTCTCAGTGCCGGGTGAGGTCCTTGCTCCTCCATAGTATCCATGATCACTTGCTCGCCTAACTGCGACCGAAACAGTCTGGTTTTTATGCCTAAGAAGTCTACCATCAACCTCATCCTGGCACTGAAGGTTCTTATCGAGCGCAAATGTGAATATTGGCAGAGATTCTTTGCAGCCTTTGTTGATTTTGTTTGACCTAGTTGATTGAGCTGCCCTGTGACCGGACTGTACACTGGTACTGTGAGCGCTGCTCAGAGTTGAGGCCGAACCTCTGCTTTCTTCCCAGTTGATTCTGGGGTTCATCAGGGGTGTGTTCTTGTTCCTACTCTGTTCATTGTTTGCACGGACTGGGTGTTGGGCAGGGTTGTGGGGAATCTGCTGGTGAAGAAAGGTTCACCAATCTTTACTTTGCTGATGATTCTGTGATCTTCGCAGAGTCAGTGAAGGCTCTGGTCAGGGCTCTCGAAAGACTGAGCAAGGAGTCTGAGGGTCTAGGCTTGTGAGTGTCCTGGATAAAAAAAAAAGTTAGTAAATGGATTAGGAGAGCATGGGGGACCATGAGATAGCCAGATAGGGCTGTGTGGTGCTCCCAAAATCTTTTTAAGAGGATGGATGTAAGGGTGTGGCAACACGTTGTACCAGTGCCTGCTCCCCAACCTGACCTGACCAGTGGCCTGTACTACGGAGCGGGGTTACTGACTTATCGGGGTAACTTGTCGGATTTAAGGTACTACAGTTTAAATGGACTTTATATTCGTTTGCGTACATTTTTCCCAGATCTGACAAGTTACCCTGATAAGCCAGTAACCACGCTTTATAGTACAGGCCACTGATCAGGAAGCTGAAAGCTACCAGTCAGTCTCAAAGCTATCAGACTCCCATGGGTTATTTGGGAAGATGTGTCATTGCCATCACCTCTGGATCCCTCCTGCCAGAAAAGCTCACCTCTCAGAGTCTTTCACGTCTACAGTAAACATCTGCTGTTTTTACGGGGTCATTACATGCAGTCGTGTTTTATCTATGGTGTGCAGCGACAAGAAGTTTAAAAATAGCTTGTAAAAATTAGACTGGTATTTTTTTGTCATTGTTTGTTTTGTTTTTGAATATAAAGTTATTCCTATGTATATCTGCCAATTGGCAATGTATCACTGACATTTTATTGACTGATTGATGCACTTTGGCCTAATGGGATTCTATTTCAGGTAAATGATGATTTAATTATTGTCTATGTTTATTTATGATTGAATGTCCTACAAAGTTAGCTTATCACTCCAGTCAAGGGTTGTGCTGTGACCCTGAAAATACAACACAATTAACTTTAAAATCTCGTCTTTTTGAACAGATTAAAATTAAATCAATATATTATTTTTAAATCTAAGTTCTCCAATAAATAAGCACTCAATATAGACAACCATCAAACTCCTAGACTTTGTCTAAACACCAAGTGTCTCATGGAGTCTTCTAGCGAAGGGTTATCCAGAGCAGCCTGTTCACCAGTTGACCATTACAAATCGGTTGATGAAAATCAGTCACTGTTTAGATGGGTGACGATTCTGCTGAACGCTGCTGTAAACACCTTGGAAACCTTTCCCTGTGCTCTCAGTGCACTGTGAAGTACGGCTCCCACTTCATCCAGGGTTATTGCTGCGCAGTTATTACCCACCAATTTTGCTAATGTAGGCAAAGTAAATTGCCTTCTAGAGGGATGCTCCGGCCATTCAAGCTGCCTGTCGCGCCCGGGCCAGCAGCACCTATTTAATTCTGCACATAGCGCGCCCCGCGGCACTTTATGGCGCGCGAGGTCGTTATTTTCCGCGGAGGACGGAGGCGTCCGTCCCCATTACACGCTGATTCACAGTTGATTATTAATATGCGGTCCGGGGAGGTAAGAGGCAGTTACACGCAGAGTGCCTGCACGGGTTGGGATTGCGGTGGGCGAACCGCCGACGCCTCGACCTTCAGGTGATAGTGATGGTGATGGGGGGGGGGGTCGTCGATCGCTCTTGTCTCGATAACTGTGACTCAGCATTGTAAACAAACCGATACCGCCATTGTAATCGTGAATATTCAGGAGCGGTGCTCGTAACAATTTTTCATTTTCGTGCCACACATTAGCTTGCACAGTTACAATGATAAAGCTTTAAAAAATCCTTAAGTCCGTCGGTTTTGGTTATCTCTTAGATCCATCCACACACTAAAGCAGAAGTGCATCGCAGAATTAAATGGCTGCTTTCTGGCAACGGTTCTGACTCAGCCCCCGGTCAAACAGACACATTCGCACAACTATGAATATTTCATGGGAAGGCCTGGGACTACAGCTTTTCTTTTAGACAGCGAGTGGAGCTCCTACAAATAAACCTGGACACAAAGCAATAAGTTGTAATGTGTTGTTTTTGCGCCACAAGAGATTAGAGTCGAATTGAGAAGTGCCTTCATATTGCATCTTCTGGAGTTCCTTGGGATGACGACTCACAAATAATCAATAGGTACTCGCAATTTTATTTTTCCTGTGTTAACCCATATATTTACTTAAAGTGACATGGCAACACATATGCGAAATACGATATGGTCAACTAAGCACTGGTTGCAGAGTCCAGGATGTAGACATCCTTATCATCCTGCCGTATGCCCCCCCGCCAACACACACACACACACACACACACACACCGCATTTGTTAAGATAAAAATACTGGACTGAACAAAATCGCAACGTTTCCTACCGTCCCCCAACTAATGCTTCAAATCGAAGCCGGATTAGTGGGAATTTTGCACTTACCATTAAACGAGTAGTGGAAGTTTGAAGATGATTTAGAACCCATTTCCAGATGGGGGTGGGGTTAGGACCTTGGTAGCCGATGCTAGTAGAGATTACGGTGTTATATTGCGGTAATTACAGCAGTGCCTCAAAGCGAGAACTCTGGCTTACTTGTAGGCTCCTGGTGAGTAACATATCATTTAACGGTGGTTGTTCAGGATTCTGTGCGGAACTCGCTCAGAGTAATTAAATGTGGTGTGAGTTTCACAGTCACTTCAATATCCTTGCTTCACCTTGCCTTTACTTCCTCAACTTCATTAAAAGGCTTGGGCTGTTTAAGAGGCTAAACTAGGAGCTCTTCTCGCGGTCGCTCCCTTCTTATTCTATGAAATGTCAGATGAATAGCTATCTGATCTCTTCCCTAAAATGTGAAAAGACCGCTTCTGGGCTTGTTCCAGGGCTTTCGTCAAATGCATGAAACGGGAAATCGAATTTTTTTTTCGTGCCCTGCCATTGTAGACGAGGTCGAGAGTCCACTTTTAGATGGGGAGTCGAGGTGGGGGGTGGGATAAAAATATGTTAATCCGATTGAGTGGGGACGAGAGCCTTGAGTGGGCAATGACAATGGCAATGTGCCTTTTGTGAAAAGTGCAATCAAAAGCTCGCAGTTTCCGCAAGCTCAAGCAGGACTGAGCGCTCTCTATTTTCGCTGGCAAACCTTCCCATTAGCGCCCCCCCCCCCCCCATAATTTTCAAGGAGGGGCGGAGAGCCCGGTAAGGGTAAGCGAGTCGCCGTCGCCCTGCAGTCTGGAGGCCTTTTAACGCCCGAGCGTCGGCGGTGGAAAGGACTGACAAGGTCGACGCCCGCCGCTGCAGATAAGGGCGCTTCGGCCGGGGGCTAAGAGGAAAAATGTGTTTGCCGGCTGTCGCCCAGATGTGCTGACGCTTGTTCTTCACGGGATAAAACTGAAATCGCGTGTCTCACCCCTACACTGGCTGCGGGGGGAATTAAAGCGCTATTCCCACCGGAGGAGAAGCAGGACCTTCGGCAAGATTCCGTCTGAAGCGAAGAGAAACTGTCTGTCTTTTAGGAGACATAAACAAAACAACATCGATTATGAAAATTAATTATGAACCATCATTTCTCCCTTATCTTATGATAGTTTCTGATGACTTGTAGTATTAGTCATTATTCTGTGGAAAACGTAAGATCGATCTGCTTGCCAAATTTAATAAGAATCGTGAATATGTTATTCAGTCATATAGGTTAAAGTAAAATATAAATAAAAGGCTGTGTCCCGTTTTGATCTCAATTGATCTCCCGAATAACTAACAAATAACTAGTAAAACGACTTATTTATCCTCCAGTGTTTTGGAGTGGCGGTGTAGTTTCTATGAAAATTATGTTAGAAATTTAACTTACAAACTTTTTGCGTCTCCCATGTTTTTTTTTTTAGCATAAAGGTCCCAGTTCCTGTTGCAAAAGTTCCAAATCAACACAGCTCAGGTATCTGTAAACTGGCACCAGGTTCCGGAACGTCGGTGTGGAAGCGCCTATAGTAATGCAATTTGCTGCAAGTGAGGACATTTAGATAGGCGCAGCATACCGCTAATACATTTAACGCTCTAAACTTCTGTCAGACATCTGTGCGTGTGAGTGCCTTAGCCAGCATTCACTGCTCACTGCGTTTTCAGTTATGTCTGCTGGATTGTTCGCCGCTTTTTATAGTCACGATGAATTTATGAGAAATTTGGGTTCATTACAAACAACGGACAACTATTATTTTGTAACAGTGCCAAATATACTTATAATGGGATACTATTATGTTTTTAACGGGATGATTTTTATTACACAGATATAATGAAGTGGGAAAATATATTGCGTTTTTCTTTTAAGTTTGGTTAAAAAAAAAAAACTTGGGAAAACGTGTTGCATGGCAACTAAGACGAGCAACTTAAAAATGTTTCCGGCAATGCAGATTGCTGTAATATTACAGAATGTGAGTTCTTTATGCACGACTCTGCCCTTTGCTGGGCGGTGTGTGCAATGCGATGATTCCCAAGGTGACGACACCATTAACGCACCACAGAAGGACCTCATTGCTTTGTCAGGGAATTACATAAATGAAGTTTAATAATTCATTTCAGATGTTTAATATATATTATAGAGAGTTGCTGTTCTCAATACCATGGTATAAAGAGTCAGCCTCTCCTGGCTGTTTTATCTTTGGTGGCTGAAGAGGATTGGTGGGTGTTGGGGAGGCAGCACCTGGTCACGAGCGTGTACTAAAAAGACAACTAAAGAAGTAATGACGCCATTATTCATCAGCCTTGTGTTGTCAGCTGCTAGGGAGAACTCAGCAGACTTACAGGGCAGGGAAAAGCACAGGACTAGGCTTCAGGGGCGTAGGAACCGGGGAGGAAGCCAATATTTAATTTGGCTTCATTCTTCTTTCCCAATAAACAGACCTTTGTATTTAAATTATTAAGTTCTGCCCCCCCAAACTCTCTCCTACGCCATTGATTGCAATCACTTTTAACACTAAGGGCCAGCCACCAATTTAGCAAATAAATAATATAATAAATAAGCTTCAAATGTGAAAATAGTGCGGGTGGTGAGCATGAGCGCCTCGCACCCTGGGACTGGGCCTCCAGTCTCTCCCCCGCCTCTATTTGTGCGGCGTTTGTATGTTCTCCCTGATGGATGGCACCCCCCCCCCTCCCCCCTCTCCCCCCCCCCCCCCGCCCCCTCCCCCCCCCGCCCCCCCCCCCCCTCCCTTTTGGTTGCTGGTGTTTTGTTCCTTTCGGTGCGGTCCCCCCCCCCCCCCCCCCCCCCCCGCTTTGGATTAGTGGGTTATCAATAATAATTTATTATAACAATAATGTGGTAAATATGTAAATTACCTGTAAAATATGCTGTTAATAGAATATCAGCATTAAAAGTTTGACTCATTTGCTTAGGTGGATAGGTTAACCTCTGTGCCTAAGCAGAAGAACATTGAATATTCAGGCCGTGCAGTTTGATACAGCCCATGTGTAATGTGTGGTAATAATAGGCATTACTTCATCAATAATTCCGAGGCAGGCAGGCTGGGGACAGCCCTGGGCTTCCTTTGCCAGTGGCACCCGGGGGCCTCGCACTGTCTGCCCTCGATGAAAACAAGTCAGCCAAGCGCAGCCAGCCGATGAGGAAGGAGGGTGACAGTGCTGCCCTTCGGGGTCCGTGTGGGCCCCGGGTGGAAGAATCGACCGTGTCCTCTGCCCTCAGTAACAACCCATGGCCTCAACTCCATCCAGCACCTGTGTGTCCAAGTCACTGTTAAGTGCTTTTCAATTTAATTTGTCATTTCTTGGTGAAGAAATTGTTGCATGTAATGATTTCCTCAGTAGGGTAGTTGGGAGCTGGCAGTTTGCGGGGGGCGGTTGCATGGAATCCCACAGTGCACCCCCACCCCGACCATACACTCAGGTCCTCTCCTGTCCCTGTCACTGGCTGAGCTTTATGTACTGTGACAGCGCGACAATCAGGGCGACAGCAGGCGAAATCACCCGCTATGGTCGTAATGTCAGCACAAGCTCGTTTATACAAGGGTCATTTTAGAGCCGGTTTATTCGCAGAGATAAAGGAGAAATATCAATGTAATGGCAGCACATTGCCTTCACCTCTGTGGTCTTTTATTCTCGCATCGTGGAGCCAAAATGGACCACAGATGTTGTTTGGTCTATTTGCCTAATGATTAGGGAGTTGGGAAAACTTTGCTACATTTTACTGATAATTTAAATCCCATTCCATAGCCTTCTCTGTAGGCATACCATATGTGATATACAGTACAGTGAAAAGTCTGGACTCACAGTGAATTATTCATTTTTTTTAAAGAAGATAACGACCCTAAGATCATCTCAAGGTTGTGTCCTATAAGTATTATCTTGTGAAGAAGGAAAGAGATGGAGTTCTGCGACAGAAGATCTGGCCCCCATAATCCCCCTGATCTAAACCCTGCAGCTAGTTTGGGATGACTTGGATCGAAGAGTAAGAACTTGTGGAAACTCCTTCAGGACTGTTGGAGAATCATTCCAGGTGGCTACATCTGGAAGCTGGTTGAAAGAATGCCAAGAACCTGCAATGCTGTCATCGACGCAAAAGGGGGCTGTTTTGAAGAGTCTGAGACCTGAGAAAATGTTCAGATGCTGCACACTTCTCTTGGTTGTTGCAATATTCAATATGTTCATTGCCTCTAGGCCTTTTACTATAAGGTGAATAACACAGCTAAAACAGTGAGAAATGCATTAAAAGTAGGTGTGTCCAGACTTACCTGGCAGGGCAGATACCATGATCACCCAGCGTGAAGCTCATCCATCGCACTGCGGCTCTGCATGACCCCTGTAAATTCTCCAAACGTGGGAAACGCTGGTTGGTTCGCCGGTTTGAGCTCCAGCCTCGGCAGAACAGTCACATGTCCATGGGCCCTTGAACAAGACCCTTAACCCCCAGCTCCGGGGGCGCTGCATGTTGGCTGACCCCCAATCTATGGAGAGTAAGATGGGGCAGACGAAGAGAAGCATTACAATGTTCTTATGCAAATGGAAAATAAAGAATTTATGATTTTGATTGGTACTATATATTTGTCCAATGCAGTCTCAGTTAAACTTCTATTGATGCAACAGAGTCATTGTAAAAATACTGATTGTAGCACTTTTGATTGATTGAGGCAAAACGGTACCATTAGGAAGATATTTACAGGTTTGATGACACACGTTTATATCAGAATCTGCATATAAAAGGGATCTGTTTAAAGTGTGGTTATTTCCACTAGATTTGTTATATATTTTAGTGAATAAAATTATTTTTTTCTGCAACAGAGTCTCTCCTGCTATAACAATTTTTTTTTTTGGGGGGGGGGTGAGGGGTCAAGACAAGACATGATAGCAAGCAATTGTGCATTAAAATGCAATAAATTAGTAAAATATAATAGAGCAGTGGTCACCAGCTGGCAGATCCTGGGCCACATCCAGAATGCAACACAACTGAATCCAGACTGCATGATCAATCCCCCTCCCTGCCTCGATCAGCCAATTTTATGATAGGGGACCCCCCTTCGGCATTTTTGACGCAGTCGACCTTGGCTTTGCGTCACTGATGGAATTTGGCCCTCAGGGAAGAACAGTTGGGGGGCTCTGGTATAGACAGCCAGCAGTGGTGGAATGGTGTACGAGACATATGTGGTACTGTGATTGGCTGAGGGTCGCCACGCCCCCCGATGTCACACCAGAAGTTTAGCTAAAAGTTTTAGACAGGAATGCTGCTTGTTCGGTACAAAGGAGCCCCGCCGCCGATCCCCAACAAGATGAGAGCTTTTTATTAATCGCCCAGCCTCTGTGTCTGGCCTTATCATGGGCCAGCTGTCCTATATCTGTCCGCGTTTACAGCTGGCATGCCACTGCTGCTTGCGCCGCTACCACTAGATGGGTGGCGATAACCCCAGGATCCCGCCTGGCGGGCAGCGGGACCGGACAGCAGGGCACACCCCAGACACCGTCCCCCTGGACTCCTTCCAATACAATTTCTGAACAGATCTGTGTCTGTCGCCGGGGGGTGGTGGTTGAGCAGGTGGCGGGAGTTTGTCGGCAAAGTCGGAGTGTCGTTTAGATGTCATCTGCTAACTTAGGTTTTTTCTTTTTCGTCTACAGCCTGGGGCAGTGTGGTGGCTCAGCGGTTACTGCTGCTGCCTCACATCAAGGTCCTGGGTTCAGTCCTGGGTTCTTTCTGTGTGGAGTTCGGAGGGTCTCCCTGTTTCTGCCGGGGGCTCTGGTCTCCTCCTCCAGTCCAAAAGTGTGCAGGACAGGTTGATTGGCGAGTCTAAATCGCCCCTTTAATTGTGTGTGTGCCCTGCGGTGTGTTGGTGGTTGGTTCCCACCTGTGCCCCTTGTTCCTGGGATAGGCTCTGGTCCCCCCCCCCACGACCTCATTTGGGATTACAGGGTTACAGTGATGGATAGATGGCTGGATCTACAGCCTGGTGAGATGCTGCTCTCTGAGGAGGCTCCATCCACCGAACCACTTTCTTCATTCAAATAGGGGCTCAGTGTCAAGAAGGTGCCTGTACCAGCCACCAGAGAAGACAAAAGCAGGTCCCAATGGGGAAGTGGTCTTCCCCGGCTCTCCACTTAGCATTCTGAGATGGATTGGCCCTGTGGCCCTGTGGCCCTGAGCTGTGTGCCCCCACCCCAGGGGCTGGTATCCTGCTGCTGTGCACCAGAGATGCCCTAATGGCCTCTGTCCTGACGGCAATTCAGGCTCAAACGTGGCTTCCATTAAAATTGCAGCTCGATGACACCCGATACTTCACAAAACATCAATCCACTGTGGCAGTCTATATACACATGTACAGATATACTCTGCATATGCATGAATTACCTTCAAAATAATCTGATTGTAATATAAATATATGTAAAATGTATTCTGAATGGGGCATCTTTGCCCCAAACAATCAAACGGGCTGCAATCAGTACTTTTTCAATGACCTTCTCACAGCAACGCAAGTGTGACTGACAATTCATTGGATAGAAGTAAACAGTATTGGTCATGACTCTGGACATGCCTACGTTTAATGCGTTTGTCTCTGTGGTACTTACCTAATAGTAAAAAGCCTCGAGGCGATGAACATATCAAATACTGCAATGAAGAGAAGCATTCAACATCTCAAAATGTTCTCAGATTTCAGAATGGCCCCCTTCAGTGACAGCACTGCAGACGCCTGGCAATCCTTTCCACCAGCTTCCAGATGTAGCCACCTGGAATGTTTCTTCAACAGTCCTGAAGGAATCTCCACAAGTTCTGGGCACAAGTCGGCTACCTTCCTCTTACTCTTCAGTCCAAGTCATCCCAAACCAGCTCTGTAGGGTTTAGGTCAGGGGGATGAAAGGGGCCAAGTCATCTGTCACAGCACTCCGTCTCTTTTCTTGTTCACACGATAATACTTACCACACAACCTTGTGGTGTAGGGTGGTTATGTTGAAAAACTGCTGATGTGTCCAGACTTTTGACTAGTATTGTGTGTTGTTTTATATAAAACAATAATGTCCCGTTCAAATAATTTTTGTATACTTACGCAATAAATCTAGTATTTACAAATACATTGTAATACAACAATTTTTAAAAATTGTACCGTGTTAGGTGACAAGCACAGAAAAAAATAGTGTTAATTGTTCCTAAATCATGAATTTAACCATTATTGTTTCCAAAACCTGCTTGTTTTATTTATTTATTTGCTATTGATTTCTTGTTCTTTTTATAGCAGCCAGGCACCAGAATAACACAAAATCACAAATATTATACAAATATGAGACCAAAAGAAATATCTGGTAACCTTTGTTAAAAGAGGTCCCCCCACCACATCCATTTTCATCACAAGCTTATCCAATTAGGTCTGCATTGATCTCACAGCTATTCTGAGAAGCGCGGAGTGTAAAGGAGGGCACACCCTAGAAAGGACGCCGAACAGCACCCAGACACGCGCACACACACACACACGCGCGCGCACAACAAGGGCGACTGGGTGTCACCAGCACACCTGTAAGGCACCAGGCTGTAGTAGGATGTCTTCAGTTTACAGTAGGTACTGTCAAGGACCTGGAGGAAATCCCTGGCGGACACGGAGCGGAGCAGGAGGACACCGCACGGACGGATCGGGGTCTACATTCGGACCGACAACCCTGACGCCGGGAGGTGACGATGTTACCGATGATCCACCTGCTGCCCTTCGGAGCGCGTACTGCGCATCCAGATCCGCTATTACAGATAAATTACTGCCACATTTTTACGCACTATGAAATGTAGGACGTACCACTGAATAATCATTTTTAGGGGAATCCCTTCAGTAAAGCAACTGAAAATATGCCATATATATATATTTGACCTTATTCTCAATTAGGCTATTACAATATTCTGTAAAACGTATCCAGATTTGTCACATACTAAGCCCTATATATTATTATTTGAGATTTGGCGCACGCAGCATTTTGAACAATAATTAACAAGCGATGAAAATAAGCGTTATAAGGACGAGAATAATTTCTTGCTTTACTCTAATGTCTTCAAGAAATAACTGGCAAAACCGTTTTCCCTGACGTGCATCTCCCTCCTGCCATTAGATCAATATGAGAGAGATGCTGAAAAAAACGGCATCAAAAAACAGGTTGCAGAAGGAATTTTTTGAGCAAACGGGAGAGGCGCCTCCTCGACTCCGGTGGGGGTAGGGGGCGGGGGGGATGCCCGGTGTTCCCAACTCCAGTCTCTCGCTGCCGGCTTTGCAGCTGCGGCTTGCCGTGAAGGTCCACGCTGGAGCAGCGTGCCCCGGGCTGCCCGGGTACCCCCTTTCCGCTCTTTAAATATACCGTCCGATCCGACTTGCACGTCGTGCACAGTGTTGCTCGCCGTCTACAGTTTGCAACTGCAGCTGTTTTTCCTAGCGTTATATTTTTCCCCATTTTTAACCTGTATTCTATGCTGATACTGAAGGGGTGAAAGGAGAAGGTAGAATGGGCGAAACCTCGAGCTTTGCTCTCTAACTCTGGAAATGGATCCGTCTTTCTCGCAGGGAGACAAAGGTATAAGCTGTGCCGTTTTCCACCCGGTTTATAGGTGTTACGGATTATTTTATGACAGCACCGCCGTTGCAGTGTCCCGTATCCGAGAGCGACATTGCATGTGACAGTGCGGCGTGTGTGCAGGCTCCTCGGCTTAATGCACTTGTTGAGTGAAAATGGGAATTGCCTTGCGTTTAAGGTACTGTGGACTCCTTTATCCTAACATGGCTTCATTTGCAAATTGGATAAGATTATAGGTTATATTACGGGGTTTTAACGTGCAGGGTCGAAACGAATTAATGTGTTTAAAGCGATGCTAGAATCGAGGTAGGAGGTGAGTTTCTCAGCTACGTGGTCATGATGCTTTTCAGGCGTAAAAATGTCACAACTTAGAATGTACCTGTAATTTTCCGTAGTGATTAATTGTTTATGAAAAGAAACGGGCAAAGATTAAAGTGGTGAATCTCAAAAGGACACTGTATTTTATACTCAGCATATTGCAGATTTAATAGATTTGTGTTAGTTCTGTAAATACCTCACCTTTGAATGTGATCTCTGGTTCATCAGTACTTTTTACTAGAAAATTAGGTATTGTTTATACATAATATGCATTTTTGTATATGAATGAATATATATATATATATATATATATATATATATATGTGTGTGTGTGTGTGTGTGTGTGTGTGTGTAAAGACGGCAATGCAGTCTCAGATTATCAGATTTAATTTCTTAGACACATACTGTGTTTATGGTCATGAGTTTCATGGATATTCATTCATTAACCAATTATGTACAAAAGCAAATACATCTGGACTGAAACGCCTAAGTTTCCTTCAGCAGTTGTAGCCAGTGTTTGCCCCTGACAGTGTTTTTGCAGCTCAGGATGACCTCACCCTCTCTCAGATGTTCAGTTTGTACAGACTGCATATCAGGAAGAAACAGGAAAACTCCAAGACATACTTTGCCCTTGGAATGATGGGTGCCATTTTTTTTTCTTTTTTTCTTTTCAAGTCGTCTGAAATCTGAGGTAATGAGTGGGGATGGTTTTGCTAATCACCCTCCCACCTTTTCAGGGGTGCCTGCGTGCTCATACATATTATGCAGAAGGTTTTATGCAAATAAGCTGGAAGACTGTATGTCAGATGATGACAAGAACATCGTTTCACGGGGGGATGAAAGACAGGAAGATGAAAGGAGGGGGGGATATGAGCTGGGGTTCGAGAGGAAGACAGGAGGAGTTTTAGTACAACGTGTTGGAACCAGAAACTTTGCATGATCATTTTTTTTTATAAAACACAGATGTATACTTTGTGGGTCAGATTATAAAATCGCCTCATTTCTTGTGGCTGTATGCAAAAATATGTTGATAGCTCACTGTGGCAATTGTTTCTCTAAGTGCTCAGGGTAAATAAATTACTGTTAACCCTTTACTGCATTGCATAGTGGACATTAGATAAGTTAAGACACAAGCAGCTTGTGGTAATGATATTGTAGATGTTCCTGTGTTTTAAAGGGGAGTTGAGCTTAGTTGATTGCAGGCCTGTTGTGTTTTGGGTATTGTATGTGTCTAGCAATTCTGGCATTCGTTCGTGAGGTTTTGCAACAGTCTCGCCTTGTACCCAGCTACCGCGCTTCCTTGGTCCTCACTGCGGCATGCATGCGGCCGCATGATGTGGATGCCTGTCACAGTGTCTCTGTGTGGCAGAAGCTGCACATGCATCCCTGCACATCCAGTGACAGCCCCACGATGGGATCAGTGAGATGGCTTGGGAATTTGCAAATTGGAGAGCAGAAATCCCCCCCCCCCCCCAAAAAAACGCACAATCCCTAACATTGCTCACGTTTACATGTGTTAGGAATCCACCAAGAAATGACATGATTCATTTGCACGTCATTGGTGGATCTGTGCAATTCCCAGTGTGACTTTTGTCAAGGGCTACTGTTTAACACTCTGTAGTGTCAAGGATTTATAGAAAATTGATCTGGATATTTCTGTAATTTAAATATTATGATGTAGGAACAGCAGAGAGCCAGCTGACAGAACGGTAGTATGTCTGTCAGGCAGTTTTGCCGAGGCCAAAATATACTGAAGTTTTGCGGAGCACATAAATTTCACTGAGCATAGACCCCCATTACAGACAGGAACAAAAACATCTCCCGGTGATGTGGAAGCGTTATTTCTCTATTTCAATTTTTTCAATAAACGAAGTGCCGGTTCCCCGTGCCAGTAATACAATTTCCTTTCAGCATGTCGGATGTTGTCTTGAGAGCAAAATGAACCTAATCTACTCTTGAGGTAAAATTTACTGTACAGCTGCATCAGAAATCCAATGTAACATACTCAAATTTACTTCGTACAAAGTGTTAAAGTGTTTTCACCTACCAGCACTATGATAGTGAAAGAATTTGGTTTGTTGCCAGATGTATGTGGGTTCAGGTCTTAGTGTCTTAAGAATGAAGCTTTTACCTTTGAAACGCCATTGTTAAGGCTAAACTTTATAAATCTACCAATCGGAAATGTACAGGTCACTATAAGGGATGTTTATAGACTGCAGGATTGTAAGGATTATGATCTGATCGATTTGTTATTTTTCTGACTTTTTTCATTTCTTAATTCCTTTTAGCAAATTTTATTGTGGCTAGCACAGATTTTGGCATAGCATGAACTGAGCCTACTATGTAACATTGCAGTGTTCACTACTGAGGAATGATCTAGAAAACAGACATGACTAGGGATTCCGCCTGATTCGGGATAACAAGTTGAATGGTAAAAAATTATCTTTTGATTGGACAGCAGGGCAGAGATGTTTACGCATGGAACGGGATTTTATCACCGGTCGTAATTTTTCCTAATTACGACCGCCTGATTACATCCCCAGCTCCACATGCGAAGCCGGCAGGCCTGCACGTCGCTCGATATGCCTGCTGTCACCCGCCCGCTTCCTGTCACTCTATGAGGACCACGGGCATCACTGATTAATGTAACCGCCTGGAGAAGAGCGATGTTCGCAGCCCCGGGCCCCAGGGCCACGCTCCGTTGCACTGTAGGAGCCCAGATGTTGGCAGAGCTGGCTGCAGGGCCAGGAGAGGGTGGGCGACCGATTGCCTCTGCCGAGACTGGCATAGGGTTACTGTATATTCCCTGGGCATCCTGGCCCCAGACGTCACTCACAGGAAGGAGGATGTGGAGCCAGGATCCTCACGCAGCAGCCACATACGCAATCTATTCCGCAAGCCGCTTTCCAGAAATTTCCCATGCAAATAAATAGAGACGTAACTAGCAACTAAATATGCTAAGATAGTCATCACATCTATTAACAGGTATATATGAAAATCTTAAGGTTTGTGCTACATTCTAACTGATGTAATGTTGACATGGCGAAATATGTGAAATGGTTGAGTTTAATAATAGTTATACTGATGTTGTGAACGTGAAAACTGTTGCCTTGAAATGCACTGGTCTGTGCAGTCTCCTGACTGTATAAAGCATAGACACTCATTTTATTTATTTTCTAGCATCATTTTGGCCCTTAGTTATTTAGAATAAACTTCCATGACCATGGTCTGTCAGTCAGTCAGTCAGTCAGTCAGTCTGTGTCAGTCAGTCTGCCCGTCTGTCTGCCTGAATATCTCTAATTTAGCTAGTTTTTTTCAGTTCTACATCCTCCTTATACACCACAATCAGGCATCCATTCAGCAGAGAAAACCCTGACTCCGATGGGCCAGAAGAAATAGGAAAGGCCAAAACCACAGTGTGGAGGCCACACAGATTGGAGGCATATCGATCAGGACACTAAGCCATGTTTTTATTTTTCAATCCCTTACCAGGTTGCTAATTTGGTGAGGCGCAGGGAGATCACTAATGGCAGTAGGCGTTTGACACGCTGCGTGTCGCAATTTGATGTGCAGTGAGTCATGGAGTCGCAACTCTTGTGTCCGTTGTAGTTTCTGTACCAATCCAAAGTCCATGGGTATTTCTCAGTATGCGTACTTGAATGTACTTATGTTGTCATGTATGCGTTTTCCATCACCTTCCATTGCCGAGGACCGGTTCCAATAATAAGAACAGAAGTACAGAGGACAGTAAAAATCCCTGGATGTCATTCTTGCCCAGCTTCAAATATCAAGGATACATCAGTTGCACCTTTGCCAAACGAGACTAATCCCATGATTCATTGCACCCCAAGTTCATTATTGGGAGGCAGGATAGCAAGACCAGTCTTGCTAAGACCAAAAGTACAATCTTTTAGTTCTTGATATTGAGAAACACCTCATTTGTCTGGCTGTGTGCCAGTTATTCCAGTGTGACGCTCATGTCTCATTGGTTACCCAGAATCCCCTTCAACGCGAGTAAATGGCTTGTTTGTTCGGCTGGTTGGTTGACCACAGCGCATGGTCCCCCTTACAGACCCAAGAGCAGGACCGCACAAATGCCCTGAACTGTCAAACTGAATTTTCCAAGTGTGTGTCCCAAAATGATGTTGTATATTAATATAGATCCAGCAAAGAGTCTTTTAGAACACTGAACTCTGCCTTCCCAGATGATTAATACCATGCAACACAATCTAATAAACCATAATCAGGTCCTAACTTGGACATCTTATGTTATTTTTTATTAATGATCCACCAGGGGCGTCCCACCCTCCTGATGGATCATTAACAAAAAAGAACGTAAGCCGTCCGAGTTCATAACCAATTATTGTTCCTTTACATTAATATACCTCAAAACATACTAATCTGTAATTCGGAAGCTTTGCCTGTCAAATTATCCTTGTATATTAGGTTAAAAACTCAGGTCATTAAATAAGGCATTATTTATCTTTCAATGTAATCCGTAGAAGCCGAGACTGCTATCTGTTTTCTGCCGTGTTTCTGAATAATTTCACACAGACCGGTATGGAGGAACAGCAACAGAATGGTATGCTGACAGTGCAAACAATATCGCACCCCGATCTAAAGATGGGGATTGGAGATACTAAAAGATGCCTGGAATGTTCTGCAGCCACGGAGGTCAAACTGATACATTGTTATTACATCCGGCCCGTTTTTCCTGAGCGGTTTCAGGAATCCTACTTTCATGTAAAACACATCTTGTCCTGAGAACAATTTACATTTCCACTACCAGGGTAGAAATGAACCGTATTAATTAAGCACCGCTGATCATACAAAGAATTCTTAAATCGACCAGACGGATGTAAACTGTAACCTAGACTCCCGTTATTTTGCTTAATTATCAGTACCCTAATGGTAAGCTGGCACTGATTAATTTCCCTGTATTCAAATGTGAACAATGAGGTGAATATTCACCTTGAATGGAATAATCATCCTTTTGGACAAATGCTCTGAAATTATATTTGGACAACAAGGGGTAAAATTTGACGTTGCAATTTGTCATGTCAGGTCTATTACAGTATGGATATTAGTGGGCATTTATTGCTGTTATTTTTCTGTTTTTGTGACATTGCTTGGTTTAGTTCACAGATCACTGGTGCGATACCAGATTAGTCTGTGGACATCTTTATATGGAATGGAAACATAGAATATTTCATGGGATGTAAAACTACATACAAGTGAAACATACAAGCTTTTTTTAGAGTGGTTTGTTTGTTTGTGTGTGTGGATTTGGTTTATATTACATGTTGGTGACCAAATGTCCCCCACCATGTAATAAAATTCTGTTTTTTTGACGTGGGGACCATTTTTCAGGTCCCCACAAAGATTTGTGAACGTAATCAAAAAAGTAAAAATGGCAAATGTCTTGTATTTTGTTTGGTTACTTATGGTTATGGTTAAGGTTACACCTGGGTAGGGGTTAAGGAAGTCATGTTGTGATTAGAGTTTTCCCCATAGAAATGAATGGAGAGTCCCTATAAAGATATAATTACAAACCTGTGTGTGTGTGTGTTTGTGTGTGTGTGCGAGCGGGTTTACCTATCCTTATGGGGACATAATGTCCCCATAACGTGATAAATATCCGGTTTTTCCCCTTATGGGGACCGGCTTCCTGGTCCCCATAAGGGAAAACTCTATTTTATAAAAATCGGTGACTGCTATGAAAAAACTAAAAATGCAAAAACT
>JAOYFF010000116.1:3067610-3081838 GCA_025773925.1 Cryptomyrus ogoouensis | reverse complement strand
TTGAAGGTCTCTGGGATGTGCTGAAGGAGGCTTTATGGAGTGGTTCAACTCACTTGTCAATACAGGATCTCTGTGAGAAATGAATGGAAATCTGGATGAAAATAAAGGGTGAGAGGTTGTATAAGGTTGTGGAAACAATGCCATGACAAATGTGCGGCAAATTCAAATGGGGAGTTTTTTTGGAGCGTATAACTAATATAACCGAAGATGTAAAATGGCACTTCATGGAATTGGTCATTGGTTACAGAAATATACTCATTTCACCTATGATTAAAGGAAACACAAATGAACTTTCATGTTGATCTTGCAATTGCGACGATAAGGGGGACACATTTCCAAATATAAACGATAATGACAAAGTGATAGAAAGTGGTTATGAACCATTTCCATAAAGCTAATTAGTGCATAGACTTAGCTATGTAATAAAGATGTTTCATAAATGTTGTGAGCCTACAGGTGACCAGGCCATCAGAATTATAACCTTCTGAGTTCCAGTGACATGATCATCATCCCCTGTGCATGTCAGTAAGACAGCAAATAAAAACTCAGCTGGATCTAGATGGACTTTTGTCTTGATATGGTCTTTGTAGGGTCAACGGGGTAGAATGTTGGAAGGAGTTGTAGAACACATGACACCTAGCAGGATGCCGATGAATACACCTCCACTGATGTAATCATCTTCATTTTGTGTTGAGCCATACAGGCTTTTATTTGGATTGTAGGGGCTGTTGAGGCCTTTCTTTTTGGTTGTTGACCATACTGACCCTAAAGCGGCCTTGAACTTGCTGTCCGGTGCTTGTGTCCTGCCCGTCTGGCTGACCTCTGCCCCAACAACATGACACGTTTAGTAGAGAATATAGGCAAACAGCACCACCTAGAGGACTGGGGTTTGGCTTCCTAATGCAGTTGTGAATTTTTAAGGGAAGTCTTCACGACAGGG
Source organism: Cryptomyrus ogoouensis (assembly GCA_025773925.1). Lineage (NCBI taxonomy): Eukaryota > Metazoa > Chordata > Actinopteri > Osteoglossiformes > Mormyridae > Cryptomyrus > Cryptomyrus ogoouensis. The sequence continues at coordinate 3,080,898 of JAOYFF010000116.1, read as the reverse complement.
ACAAAAGGAGAATGTAGAGAAGTGCACTGTGATGGTCCCACAGCTTCTGGCAGCAGAAGAGCCTGAGGGAGAAGGAGCCAGTGAAGAGAATGAGCAGTGTAGTGGGATGAATATGAGTACTTAAGTTCAGCACCAGTTCCATGCACAGTGCAGCGAAAATGGGACACGGCTGGAATGCAAGGTGAGAATAGCTTTCGATCTCGATTGTGGCTCCTAATGCTTTTTTTGGACGGTTTTTGAGCGCCTGTTGGAATCTCTGTCTGGTGTGTCAATGTCATCAGAGAACTGGGAGTCCTCAAGAAATTCCTCAGCCTTCCCAAGATGATCTACTAAGGAATTCAGAATATTAATGGTAACCTGGGTCCTGAGAGGCCAGAAGACCTCGATTTGGACAAAGTTTCTTGCACCATCTAGGGAGCTGACCCTACAGTTAGCCACAATATAATTAGAATTGCTAAATTACTCCATTGCGAAATTAATACATTAAAATAGTAGGTAATGAATACACTGGGATATAATGTATTATATAAATATTTAGAGACAATTTGTATGGCACAGATTATTAAGACGTTAGATCGTTCCGTTTTGGGAGATCATTGAGGTTGCCTGGCCAAGAGCCAGTGGATAATTAAGTATGGATTTGGCAACCAGACAAGACATGGTTCCCAGACACTGAAATCCATAATATATATATATATATGTGTGTGTGTGTGTGTGTGTATATATATATGGTATTTATATAATAAAATACATTGAGGAATCTATGCATGTAATGCCCTTATAGTACAAAAAAGCCAATCTACAGTGTCCTCAGTACTTTGACTATTTGCTTTAAGTAGAGTTGTGAATTTAAGTAATATCCAGAATGTTTGTGGCACGTTCTCGCCAATTCGAGTTCAGAAAGTAAGCAGTAGAATAGAGAGTTAATATCTTAAATCACCATTACTGTCAGTTCCTTGCAGGTGATACTTCTCATATAATCATACCTGCAGGCAGCACCTTCTGGAGATGTTTTCTCTGCCTGCTGCAGAAATAGTGCTGGAAATGTCACATATCACGTGTTTGCAGAATGTAATTCTCACTTTGAATTCCCAGCTCTCCCATTAGCAGTCTATGCAGTGCCTGTATGGTAGGGGGAGTATAATTTCTCTACCAACGGCCGCGTCCCTCACAGGAGACTGATGCCCACACCGAGGAACTGTAATGGTGTAGAGCACATCTCTGGAATTTAATTTCTACAGCTCAGGTGACTGTGTGATAATGCTGGCATACGGGGATGGCTTCAGTGGGTATTGTGGTAACCCTCAGCTAAGCTAAATAAGTCTTATGATGTCACAGGAAATACACTAAGATTAAAACACATAAAACTTTGGGGAGTTCAGCTGTGACTTTGTCAAAGGAATAGAGTTTGACAATAAAGGACTGAGACAACCAAGAGGGCTGTGGGTCTGCTTCCTTGTCCCGGGTTTCTGTGAAGCCTGCATATTCTCCATTTTTGTGCTGCTCTGGTTTATTCCTCATGAACCAGAGATCTGGGGTAGAGTATCCAGTGTATGGTGGAGCAGCCTCCTGTGTTGGTAGCACCTTGCATCAGATGAACACTATTAGAAATGGGTGGAATTACAAAGGACTCATTACATTCTGCCGCACCCTAGTCAAAAGACAATGTTTTAGGAGAATCATCTGCCACATGACCTAAGTTCCACGCATCCATCTAAGGTCCATCTTCTATGCATTGCTCTTGATGAAGGTTGTGGAAAAGGACAGAACTTGATTTGCATGATCCTAAACACTTTAATTCTGTGCGTGCATGACTGGGAGCATGTTAAAGTGGATTTTGCGAGGTGTATCATTACCTTTAAAGTTACCGTCCATCAGAGTAATTGCCTGCTGACTCTTGGTTATTTTGCAATTGAGAATTCCATTTGCTAATACACAAGCGAACTGACACACCTCTGAGCTCACAATCATTAATAAAGGGGCTGTCCTCGGTTTTGAATCAACTCAATGAAATGACCGGTGAGGAGACATCTTGGAAGGATCTCAAAAAGGACAGATTGTGGAACATAAACGGCTCCAGAACAAAGTCACCATGTCCGTAGGTAGAGGAAGGGATTCTTGTTGACACAGAAGTAAAGAGTTGTAATCTGGTCTATGCTATTTTGCTATAGGAATCTTTGATAGACAAGATTAGTTTATCAAGTGTTATACAATATTTATGTTAATTTCTCATGCATCTACTTGAAGATAATTTGTCTTTGGATCTCATTCTTGGTACTGGTGACGTTAACAAATGACTTTTCTGATTACATGATTATCATACAGAATGCTGTCATGTCTTTAAATATACTTCAGCAGTTTTTAATCAGGTTTATGGTAACGTGCATGACAAAATATCATTGAGAGGTAAACCAGATCAAATCTAACTTTGATTGTGAAATTATGTGTGAAATTCTAAAACACCATTGTTTGTGTGAACAATTAATCCACAGAATGCACCAGAGCTAAGCATGGTGTGCCCCACAGATCACTTTTGGGCCCTGTTAACTTTGTATATACTAGCACTTGGTGACATTATTAGGAAACCTGGTGTTGGCTTCCACTGTTATGCTGATGATACATCACTATACCATCAGTCACAGTTGTCATAGACTGTTTATTATATGTAAGCAGCAGGGTGGCAAGAAACTTCCTCCTGCTAAACCCAGATAACATAGAAGTACTAGTACCTGGTCCAAGAGGATGGAATTTCTGTTAATTTTAGCACAGAGGTTAAAAATCGTGAACCATAGTTGACATGCCTTGTCCTTGATGCTTATGGTCTAAATGTTGCCAGAACAGCATTGTTCCAAATGCCATTACATTGGCTTCCTGTTCTGTATTGATTTTAAGCTACTATTACTAAAATAAAAAGCTCTGAATAAAGCTCTTATGTCAGATTAGCTGTGTGATCCTTTAAAGATAACATAAGACCTATTTTATTGATTCCAGGGGGAAATTTGGTAAAACAAAGCAGAAGATAGTTTCAATCCCTCAACCTCTGGATTACAGGCTCAGCACACATCCACTGCACCAGTTCCCTGATGAAACAAAGACCGTTTGTTTTGCTCTTAAGAGGCAGATAATCTCTCCCCCAAGTTAGTCATCCCGCTCACTCGCAATCTTCAAATCTAGGCTAAAAGCACACCTGTTTAGTTTAGCTTACAAGGACGGACGCTAGCTTTCGGTTGCTACTCACCCCCAGCAAGGGTTAAAGTCTGAGGCGTAGTGCTGCATTGGGAGCGGTGTCACCAGCTTTGAATGGACTGTGCCGTCACTGCTGTCACTCTTGGCTCTTGTGTGTCCTCGCTTGTGGGTGGAGTTCTCGCGTTCAGGGGTTCGTCCCTCTCAGTCCAGCTGTCACAGCCGGTTCTGTCTAAGCCTCATCACTCACCCCGCTGTCTTGCATTTGCATTGTCACTTTTCTGCTCTTCACTTGCTCATGCACCCCCCATCCCCACCAGGAGGGACCCAGTTGGAGGTGTAGATATAAGGGAGCCCCCTGCCTGTATTACCCCACCTGCCCATCTGCCTACTGTTACGCAAGACAGGGAACAGAGACCAGGATCCAGGAATGCAGGGCAGATAGAGATTTATTGGGTGGTTCGCTAACAGAGTGCCACACCAGTAAATAGAGCCGGTAACAGAGTCCACCGATCCTTCCCTCGATGGATCCGGGTCAGGAGCGATGTTGGGGCCAAAGCCCCGGCTCAGGTAAGGATGCTGGAGTGTCCGAGGAGAGGCTAGGCGTATTCGTGGTCTTTGTCCAGAAGAGGGGGTCGTTACCGGGGAAGTCCGTCCGACGAAGAAAGACAAGACAAGATCACAGAGGTAAGGGGAGACACGAGGAGCCGGGCTCGGCGGGACAGGCGGGTCAGGTTCGGGTTCTGGGCTGTGGGAGGAAGGTAAAGAGGTAAGGAACCGACAGGAGGCAAACAGGTCAGGTCAGGTAAGGGAATCGGGGTAGACAGGAGAATTGCTTGGTATGGCTATGTAACATGAGCGCAATACTTCGCACTGCCCTGCAGCTGGAATCTCCTTATATCAGGAGATTAATTGTCTCCTGAGTGGCGGCACCTGTTTGGCTCCGCCCTCTCTGACGTGACACCTACCTACCAGCTCCATAATTTGCCTGAATATACCTCGTGAATTTATGTGAATGCCAGGTCCTAGACAGAAGGGAGAAAAGGACGAGCATCCCTCTGGACTGCATCTGCTGATGTTTCTTCCATCCTCTGAGTGAGTTCTTCCTTGCCCGAAGCTCACTCACTATGAACTTCCAGCCTGGGATGCAGTAAACTGTTTTGTGACAATTGTCCTTGTAAAATGCATTAAACCGGTCATTCTCGACCCATGGGTTTGGATCGTGGCAAGTTCTGAAAGGGTGGTGAGGCAGAGTTGGAAATGTAAGCATTTTATTTCATGCAAACTCCTATGCTGATCCACGATCAGATTTTCCAGCCCCAAACCTAGGATCAACCTATATAAACAGGTCTTGCGTCTGCAAATGCTTTGCGTAAATCTAGCGAACACTCAGCCAATCCAAGAAGCCAAACCACAGATGCTTAATTTAAAATTCACTGGCACATCCAATCAGATTTGTGCAATACTGATTGGCGTAAATTGCAGAGTGCACTGTAAGCTTGATCATAGCATTAATTTAAACCTATACTTCATATAGGGTCACGACTAAGCTGGCATGGTAGAAAATGCACTAAACCCCTATTATTCAACTCACGGTCCTCGAGGTCCGAGCACTGCTGGTGTTCCAGCCCTCCTTTACCTGTGAGCCAGGTGTGAAGCCTCTGACCAATCAGAATCAGTAATTATTACACTAACTACCTGGGAGAAGTGAAAACAAGGCCTGGATTTGGAATCGACGTCCAGATTTGAAGAGCCCTGCACTAAACTATACACAAAGCTGGACTGAACTGAACTTTTTGCTTACATCCCCTCCAAGTAAAATGTGTTTGCATGACTTAGTTGCTATGGACAATCCATGAGAACACTGGAAGGTCTCTTGGGCAAACAGGAGAGGCATAATCCCCTGATTATTTAATAACCTTGTTTTAACATCACCCTTTCCTGCTCTTTGTTTGATGCTAGATGAATATTGTGGGTGAAACTTAACAGGGAGGCAAGTTAACAGTGATAATATGATCAGATTCTGTAGTCCTAGGAAGAATTCTGGCTGCAGCCTTCTGACCCACCTGAAGACTGTTTAAGGACCCAGAGATTCATCCAGAAAGAGCATTTCAATAGCCCAGTCTGGAACTTAAATTCTTTGGCATGGATTAATTACACCAGTTAGGTACCAAGAGCAGAAAATATTACTTGCTTTTAGAAAAATAGTAATACACTAATAGATACATTTCAAGAGCACCAGCGAATAGTCAGACTGCTTAGGTGTGCCTTGAGGCTGTTTGGTTAAATAAAAACACTAGGTGGCAGTAGAGCACAATGAATTAACTCAATTCCATTACGCATTGTAAAAGGTGGCGCTGTTGGCGTAAATAGAATCAATTTCAGGCAATTACCGTTTACATTACAGTGTAATAAATAAAGAAAAAATAAAATTAAGATAAAATAGATTAATGTAAATCTTAAAACGGATCATGCATACAGAACTATTGTACATAACGGTGATATTTTTATGATGTAAGCAGATTTTTTTTTTATGGTGTATGCGGTATATTTAAATTTTAGTATGATTCAAATCCAGCACTAAGCGAGTTCGACAAATTTATCACAGCTGAAAGGGTTCATGGTACGCAATGTGCTGCTAATCTGCAGATCTTTCTTTGAAGTTCTTTGAATTGTGTTTTTTTTCTTTCTCGCAGTGCGGAAACGCATCCTGGGAGGCAGCCGCAGGAAACGGGATGCGTCGGAATGGCCAGATGTTCCCGTCCGCAATGAGGGCCTGAGGTGGAGACAAAGTCCAGGCGTTTCACACCGGAATGACGCGCAGTTTTAATTGCTAATGACGGCAATGAATGGTTGTGGCACTTTAATAAACACGTAGCATTGATCTGCTTTACATCTTTATACATTTTATACATTGACATTTATTTATATCTTGACAAAGATTTATATAGATATATATTGTAAATACAGCAGTTTAAATTTTACCTTTACCTTGGAAAACGAAAGGTAGGCCTACCTGTTGGTATAGGCTATTTAGTGTTAGCCTATTTAATGTACAACTCAGTTTTCTTCAAGATCAATTGAGCTGAGCGCCCATCTGGCAACCCTGAGCACCTTTGGCAACTAATTATATGAAGTATTGTCTGTAAAAATACATCTCACAGTAGGTCTATCCATATAAGCCTATCATGCATATTTTGCAGGGTAAAATATGGACTGCACGCAGCTGATTTTAACCGTAAGTTATAAAGGAATAGAGAAAGAGTCAATAGAGAGCCAGAAACGATTGCGGACAGAAACTAGCCTACTTTTAAAGTGATTCCAGTGGGCCGCAGTTGTCTTTTGTCCAACTTTAAACCTGTAATACCCACATCCACTCTGCATTGCACTGCGCCGTCTGCCTTATAAATATTAATATTCTCGTTCTTAACCCAAAGCACGTCTCGCGTTTAGAATCGGGGGCATCAATGTTGTGCGTGATTTATTATCGTGAGCCAACAATATTGACCGTGAATGCCTTGTGGATTGTCATCGGCTGGCCGTTAATTGATTTGCTCCTCAGACACGTTAGAAAATCGGTGGTTTTGGAGCAAGCCTGCTGATTTAGATGGCTGTGTGTGAGATGACCTTTACAAGCATTGCGGTGTTGCAGTGTAAAATTGAGAAAAACGGGACACATCTCAAGTCCAGAAAATTGAGGTGGTAGTTAGGCTGTGGTCATATTTTATCCTAGATGTCCCTGAATTTGATTCATCTACAACGTGGATACATTTCTTAACGATCTGTATGTGTTGGATAAGCAGCCTAACCGGCAGCTGTAATAGGTCTACCTATGTCCGGGTTTATAAGCTAAATTATCTGGTTCGCAGCGGCAAAAAGTATGCAAAGGTATGCCTGCCCAGTTTATGCTTAGGTAAAAGTACAGATACCACACCAAGAAGTTACTCAAATAAAAGTTATTCAGCAAAATACTATTAAGCTAAAAGTAAAATATTTGGTTTTGAAACTACTGAAGTAAAAAGTAGTATAGGGATACATTCAAATCTTTTTCTTTTACAAAAACAGCCTATCCTTTTAAATTCATTTAAGATAGATTAGAATATGGCATTGCAGGTCACAAAGTGCATCACAGTAAGGAAAACTGAGATGCAGGAGGATAAGCGATTATTTTCTTTTTATTCAGAAAAACCGGTGAGACCAGCGCAGATTAGCAGAATGACTTTTATTCTGTGGAAAGGAGAGATTGATCTGCGGGCCACATTTAATAAGCTAATGAATTATAAACATTTTGCGGGCCGGTACTTTGAGACTTCTAGTTGTAAGTAGTGAATGAGCCAACAAAAGCCCTCGTCATCCACTACGGAAAATCATCACCATTATTTCAGTAGCCTAGTACAGGTTTAAATATCAGCAATTTCGGTAGGCCTAAGTTAACCAATATATCGTGCATTTCTACTACTGTTTGTTCGATCTTCATAGAGACTGCATGTAATGCATAATAAAGAATCAAATATATTGCTCAAGTCAAGTCAAAAATCATATTCCACCCAGAATCATGCAGATGCAAGAGTATATGTTTTTAAATAGGATGAGTAACAGATGGTCGTGCAAATGTATTAGAGTAAAAATTTGCAATTTGGCTCAGAAATGTAGCAATGTGAAAGTAATATTTGGAAAACTTAAAATACTCAAGTAAAAATAATAATAAAAAACGACTTATGTACAGTAACAAAATATTTGTACTTTGTTCATTTACACCCCTGGTTAGCAACAAAATTGCCTCACTGGTTTATTCACGTATTTTAGCTCTGATCGTTTAATGAAATTAATCAAAATTTGCTACAATAACTTGTAAATATTCATAATGTTGATGAAGTTGTTTCCGTCTTGTCTGCACGCAGAGATGCGTCATTTCTGTTAGCCTCGTAGAGGATAAGGTGCCTATATACACGTCAGTTGGGATTAGATGCGGTTTTGTCTGCTGTTGTACGGTATTGTATGTATTCTTTCTCTCCAGGTGATATAGTTCACTTGGCAAACAAACCCAACCTTGTTTTTCAGAAGGTCTTTTTTCCTCACTTGCATGGATCATATTTCCACGCTGCCTCTTTTGTCTAGAGCTGCATCCGTGAAGCTGTGGCAGGATATAATAGCGCTGGCAGCGCTCCAGAGCGGTTAGACCCCCCCATGCAGTATTAAGGGTATAATTGGTGTTTTTCCAGTGTAAGGTATCATAGTGATTTGCTTCTTTGTGGTATTTTTGTGGTACATAACTTCATAATCAGGAGTCACCTGCTGCTAACGCCTGGAGTACCTTAGCTCCATTTTAATGTGCTGGACAATTATTGAAAGCATCGGCGAAACCTAAAATGTCAGTTATTTAGCCTGGAATTAATGATGAAATGTGACTCTGCCTCCATCATCGGGGGGGGAGTGGTGTCCCTAGACGGTAGGAATGGCTAATTGCCTGGAGGAGACAGAACAAAACGATCTGTCTGGGTTGTACATGGTTGGTTGATTATGTCCTAGAGGTTCACAGGTTATTTGTTGCCTAGTGGGATACTCAGAGAGGGATGCATCTAGAGAGAGGTGAGGTCTTGATATATTCTTGGTCATCTCACATGGTGATAGCGATCAGCTAGGGGGCGCACTACCTGAGGTAATGGAACTGGGACTGATAAGACAGTCGTCAGGATTTGACACTCGTCACACATATTTGGGAGGCTAAGAGAGGTCGAGGTGTCCTGATGGTCTAGCCAAGATATAAAAGCTGTAATCTTGATGAGAGCTGAATAAAATGATGAGATTGCCAGAAAGAGGTCACTGCGTTATTTGCTGAGGTCCAAAACAAGGCAGTCATTCCCAGATGCACAATAAGAATATGAAAAATTCATGTGCTGTGATTATAGAAGATTACCATCACTGTCCAGAGTAGCAGAGAATGACACAGGACAGATGAGAAGGAGAATCAAGAATGGGTCTTATCAGCAATGTCAAAGGAGGGCATGCGAGTGCACTGGGGACTGGGCACACTGGGCAGAGCTTACACACTGCAGAAAATGAGAAATTAAAGTTTATTCAGTTTATTGTAAATCATGTTGATGGGGGGTGACTTGAAGCTGTGCTGGCTTCCCACAAAAGTCACATGCAAGGAACTTTCATACTGAGAGGGAGGTAAAGCAGTGAGAGGTTGGCACCCTGCGTACCTCAGCTTGCTGCTCTGAGCTCCGGTTAGGTAGAAGAAGGAAGGGAATTATACGGGTGGGATTAACATGCATGAAGGAAAGATTTCAGGACCTTCGGCAGTGGGGGTAGTAGGTGGGAGAGGTGGAATGGAAGGTCGTGACAGAGAAACGCAGGACACTGGGTGGAGAATTGGGGGATGCAAAATGAGGCTGGAGTTCATGTGTGTGTGTGTGTGTGTGGAGGGGAGAGGAGGCTGCTGCAAAGGAAACTGTTGTCATGGTGCTTGCTGAAGTCTCCCAGTAAGACCAGAGGTGACTCATCCTCCAGGGAAGGAAACTGGGAGGAAGAGTTCCACCGGAAAGTCGCTAAGGGGGTTTAGCTCAGGACAACAAATAACGATGAGCAGTTTACCTTTATGACAAACAGCACTGATACAGGAAGGAACACTGCAAACAATCACAATGATTTCAGGCGTTAGTGAGGTCTTTCACCCTACTCTAATCTCTGTGTAGGAACATGCAGTAAGTCAATAAATTACTTTTAGTCAGTCAATAAATCTTTTAATAACTGACACATTACAGCTTCCAGGTAACTGCAAACTATTCCGTGGATATTATGCATGATTTCTATTTGACGACCATCAAAAATGCATGTGCATGTATTGTGAAGAGCAGAATAGTATCATTGTAGCTTTTTCTGTATGGTAGTATATCAGAATTGTAGGTGGTCTTCTTGAATCACAGTGTCCTTTATGTAAGATGGCAACAGAGGATCTCGTCTGTAGATTAGGGCTCTAAGTTCCTCAGTAGGGGAGCATATTTTCTCTGCGGGGGGGAGATTTTGCAGTTGCCAAAATTGCCTTAGCTGCACAAAGAAGACTGGTCTCCAGCAGTGAGAGACTGACTCACACAATCCGCTTGTCAGTAAATCTGTACACCGATTCATTATTTACCTTTTCTTAAAATGAAATGCTATATAAACGAAATATACCGAACCAATCAGGGCTGATGCCCATGCATGACACAGTCCAACAGTCTAAGAAACGCAGGATGGACGTCAATGGCCGGACTGGGGAAACATACTTTAATGCGGACTTAACTACACAGGACTAATTAACAACAATGAGAAACGGCTGATAACATGGGGATTCCACATGAGGTAGCGAGGGGCGTAGCACATGGGAGTGTCGGATGATCAGGGCATGACAGAACCCCCCCTCCAAAGGCGTGCACTCTGGGCGCACCTAATGGGACCAGAGGGACAAAACCGAGGACACCACAGGACCTGGGGAAACAAGAGCAAGACCATCAACAGGACACAGGGAACAACAACTGCACAAAGGACAAACAAGACAAGAACCCAGATAACAACTGAACAAACGCGGACACGAACAGGGACACCAAGGACGGGAACACAGAACCGAACACCAAAGAAGGGGACAGCAGAGGACCAACAGGGAGCACACCAACGAACGGAGGACAGGGACCAGAAGGGACCAAAGGCACTAAGGGATGGGGGGCAAACACAGGGGGCACAAAACCAGGGGGCAGGGAAGCAAAGGGTGGGGGGAAACAGAGAGCCGGAGGGGACCCCGGCAGGCGAAAGGTAGGAGCCGCAGGGGCAATGGGCGACTGCGAGGCTGGAGCAGGAGGGACCCTTGGCAACCATGAGGCAGGAGCCGGAGGGGATGCCGAAAGGGGCGAGGAGGAAGGTGGAGGGACTGACGGAGGAGGCGAGGAGGGAGCAGAAGCTGCGGCAGGTGAAGCTGCAGCCACAGCTGGCAAAGGCGCAGGCGACAAGTCGGAGCAGGGGGACCTGCAGGCGACCGACAAGGTGTTGGAGGCGGGACCGCAGCTGTCCGATGAGTCACTGCAGGGGGACCTGTAGGCAACCACCGAGCAGGAGCCAGGGGGACCGCAGGCGAACGCAGAGCAGGAGCCGGAGGACCCGCAGGCGACCGCCGAGCCAAAGCCAAGGGGACCGAAGGCGAACCAGGGGGCTGGGCAGGTGGGACTCAACCCTGCCGCAGGTGTCCTCTTCCTCTCCGGGAGACTGAAAGATGGGAGCCTGGCCAGGATCTACCACCCTGGGGTGGTGGCTGGGGTGACCCACTGGTGGGGTTCATTGGGGCAGTCAGGGTGATCCCCGATGGGTTCCACTCAAGCTCTTTCTCTACCTCAACCAAGGGGGGAAGAGCAGTGGTCCAATAGTCCGGGACGTCCTCGGTGACAGGAGCTGGGGGTTCAGGAGCAGGAACTGGAGCAGGAATCGGGGGGTTGGGAGCAGGAACCAGGGAATCAGGGACCTCCTCTGGGACAGGAGTCATGGGAGCAGGACAGGGGCAGGACATGGGGGCGGAGCAGGAACTGCCGGCACAGGAGCCACGGGGGGTGGAGCCGGGGTTTGCACCTCGGCAGCGTGTGTCGCCTTTTTAAGGAACTTGGGGACCCACGGAATGGCATCCTCAAGCACCCTGGCACCCTTCCATGCCATGGGTGTACCCCAGAAGGCGGCAGCGGCTTCGGGTGCAAACACAGCGGATTGAGGATCGGGAGGGGCTCCTCTCGACAAGCAGCAGGGCAGGCAGCAGAGACCGAGATGGCCCCTAGGAAGACCTCTGGCGCATCCTCCAGTCTTTGGCTTTTCTGCTGTTTCTTCTGTCGTGCAGCTTGTGATGGAGTCTGGGGCACTTCTGGTAGCTCAGACAGCGGACCATAGGGAAGTCCGCTGTCCAGGGCTACCTACTGCATCTTGGATTCCACCACCCCGTGTCTCAGCCGTCGCAGGTTTCCTCTCACTTCCTCCGCGAGGTGAGAGTCTTCAGACAGGGACATCCCCTCAAGAATATCGCTCGTCCAGAAGGTGAGCGCTCGAGCCACGGATCGTCCTTGACCTCGGGCTGATCAAGCCAGTAGAGAGCCTCATCAGCCAGACCAAGGTATTGTTCCTTGGTCAGGGCAGGCGTCTTCTTTGGGAGTCTGGTCATTCTATTGCGACTTCAGTGGTGCATCTTGGTAGATGTCTGTCACATAGTGAAGACAGTAACTGTCATCTGTCATGACTTCAGTGGGGAAACAGCACAGATGCTATGAGATCGAGTGAACGAGGGTTTATTAGGAGAGAGACAAAACAAGAACATCTAAGAAAGGTAGGACAGACGTCAATGACCAGACTAGGGAAACGTACTTTAACACGTACTTACAGTGGTATGCAAAAGTTTGGGCACCCCTCAATAAATAACATATTTTGGTCATTTTTTAATGGAAAAGATGTAAACACAGTCTCTGTAGGAAATGGAAAAAATGCACAATATTTTCACCAAACATTGATGCATAGTTACTTTTTATGTCATAAATTGAAAAAAGATAAAAAATAAAAACATTATTGTGGCACTGTGCAAAAGTTTGGGCACCCTACATAATCAGTACTTAGTAACACCTCCTCTGTCAGATATAACAGCTTGCAAACGCTTTTTATAGCCAGCAAAAAGTCTTTCGATTCTCGTACTTGGGATTTTCTCCCATTATTCCTTGCAAAAGGCTTCTACTTCTGTAATATTCTTTGGTCGTCTTGCATGCACAGCTCTTTAAAGATCTACCCACAAATTTTAAATGATGTTTAAATCAGGGGACTATGATGGCCATTCCAAAACATTCAGCTTGCGTCTCTTGAGGTAGTCCATGGTGGATTTCGAGGTATGTTTAGGATCATTGTCCTGCTGTAGAAGCCATCCTCTTTTCAGCTTCAGCTTATTTACAGATGGTGTGATGTTTGCATCCAGAATTTGCTGGTATTTAGTGGAATCCATTCTTCCCTCCACCCCTGCAATGTTTCCTGTGCCTCTGGCTGCAACACAACCCCAAAGCATGATAGATCCACCCCCATGCTTAATAGTTGGCAAGGTGTTCTTTTCATGAAA
>JAOYFF010000116.1:3043412-3057749 GCA_025773925.1 Cryptomyrus ogoouensis | reverse complement strand
GTGGGGCGTGATTGTATGGGGAGTGACGTCACTCGCAGTCGACGACCAAGAGGGGGAAATTTGAGCAATGGAGGTGACCAGTGAAGTTGTGGAGAAACTTATGATGCTAGCGCAGCAAGTTGACGATTGTTCATACTCTGCAGATTTTCTGTTGCTCAGAACTCATTTAATTTTGGACAGATTAAATGAGTTTGTCGCCCTGACGAACAACAACATCAGTAATGTTGTCTTCGCCAATCTGAGTGAAGTGGCTGACAGGCTTTTTGTTAGGGACAGAACAACTAAAGGACCAGGACGTCCTTTGATAGACATACCACTAGACTTGATTCAGTACTATGTTGTGTGTGGTTACTCATGTGTCCAGCTTGCGCGCCTGCTTGGAGTATCTGAGCGAACCATCCGTAGAAGACTGGAACAGCATGGATTAAGGTGCATACAGTTTTCATAAATGCATTTGGAATATATGACACTTTATATATAACAAATATAAATACATCCAATATAAAGCTTACATATGGCACCTACATTTGGCGCTCCAGGCCAAAAGACTTATCCAAGAAAATTAACCCTGGTTTTATTAGGGGACAAAACATGGCAGTTGCCATGGTAACCACAACCATGATTTTTCTGCAAAAATCATACTTTAAGGTATTTGTGTGGTTATACAAATGGTGATCAGTACACCAAAAAACATGGTTTTACTATAATAAAACTGGTTATTTTTCGTAAGAATTGTTTTTAAAGGAATGATTTGATTGTTTAGGTATTTATGCTTTTATTTTTGCCATATACAAAAATATATGCTGCTAGTTGAAATATCTTGACCCTTAATAAATATCTTTTTCCCCCCAAAGAGCCAAAGATTTGATGTATCGGACAACATTGTGGCTGAAATACAAAGAAATTGCCCAAACGCTGGGTACAGGATTATACATGGTCATCTTCGGTCACAAGGTCTTCATATTCAAAGTAAGAACAACTTTATAATATTTAGAGTTTAAACACTGAGAAATTATTTTCTGTCCAAAAAGAACTACAATATGTTGAGTTTTTTTTAATCTTGTATTGACTTACATTTCATTGTTTCTTATTAGAGGTTTTGGTTATAATGATAAAATATGCTGAAATACCAGAATGTGTAGAATTTAATATTTAATCACAAACATAAAAATCAAGTTCTAACTGATGCCTACAGTAATTTTTATTAAAATTTTCTCTCTTTTTTTGCCTTTTTTTTCTTTATAGGTTCAAGGTGTCACGCCCAGCCCTGCATTCCTCATGTGTGCCACACCCCTAATTACCCATGTGTGGAATCTGTGCTTCTCTCAAGCTGTTTTGTGTTTCTTAGTTAGTTTCTTAGTATTTCAGTCCGTGTCTTACCTTTACTTGCCAGACTTGTCATTAATGTTCTCTAAGTTCGTGTCTTGTTATGGTTAGGGTTTTGAGCTTAGTTTTCCCTGTCATTCCCTGGTCTGCTCCCTTTTGTTGTTTTAAACCCCATTAAAACCCCTTACTTTGCTGACCCTCGTCTCCCAACCATTATTCCTCGCCTCCTCCATGGACGTGAACGTGACACTCTTATTGTTTTGTTATTGTTTATATACAATATATATATATATATACACAATACCATACATATATATACACACAGGCACTCACACAGACACACACACATACAATATAAATTGTGGTTTCATTCATGAAAGGGAGCCTGTTCATGCATCCCTGAATTAAATTCTACCCCCCACCCCATCTAGTTGTCATCTAGTTAATTATCTAAGTAATTGAAGTTCCTTGCTTGATCAATCAAGTAAACAGCTTTATTTAATATAATGTCTTTGTTGCAGAGCATGCCGTCGGGAAATCTGAAGATGATTCCTCTGAAGGAATCCCCAAGCGAGATAATACTTATTAATATACAAATCACAGATTGCAAATACAGCTGTGAAGTATGAATGAGTGTCCCTCTGATCATAGCTTCAGTCATGCTGATAACGTTGTAGGTTGTATGCCTGGGTCCTTCTGGTGATATGAGGCAAACAAGAGAGCAGATATTGTCGATAAACAGCTCATGGAGTTTTACTTGCACAAAAATGTTCTGAGGGCCGAAAGA
Organism: Cryptomyrus ogoouensis; assembly: GCA_025773925.1. Taxonomy (NCBI): domain Eukaryota; kingdom Metazoa; phylum Chordata; class Actinopteri; order Osteoglossiformes; family Mormyridae; genus Cryptomyrus; species Cryptomyrus ogoouensis. The sequence goes on along the minus strand of JAOYFF010000116.1, from coordinate 3,055,636 downwards.
AAAATGATTGGTTATCTCCCCAAACCAATCAAATTGTAGAGAGGTTGGGGCCAAGCAACTAGAGGAAACGAGACCCACCAATCAGATGTCTTGGTCCCACCTCCTCCAGTTACTCCGACCCACCGCCACTACAATCTGATTAGTTATCTCTCTGAATCAATCATTGTTCCTTCTGCCCTTAAAACATTTTTGTGTAAGTAAAACTCCCAAGAGCCAATAAATAGCCTGATTATGTAGACAGAGAGAAAGAGAAATATACACCCTTAAAGGAGACCCAAGACAATGTGAAACAGCTGATGCCTAAAATCTCTTAAGGCTCTAATCAGAGAACAGCTGACTGAGGGATAATCTGCAGGAATCCTGATTCCCGTCACCAAACTTGGTTGTACATGGAACCCCGGGAACCTGGGCGAAGCTTTGCTAATTGGTCATTTACGAAGTTAACGTTTAACTGAATTGGCACAGGAATCTCAAAGGCACCTGCCCTCTATAGCAAAGCCAGGTTCTCCTTAGCCAAGGACCATAAAGTGGTTTCTTAGGAGGTACTCAAACACCCAGAGAGCATTCAGGTGGAGCTAATAGTTACTTGACATCTGATTATTGGTGTAATAAATGATCCAATAGATGTAATAACAGCTGACACAAGTTATCCTGTAACAAATGGAGCTTAAGACCTTGGGCACAAATCATAATGACACACGGTTACCCTGGATACAAAATGTAGGCTTTCAGTACGTTTGTGAGTTATAGCCATTATTTGCAGAGTTAAAAGTCTTCAGAAGAATGCAGCAGTTTGTCTCTGCAAAGAGGTTAACAGTGTTGCTTGATGGGCAACAGTATTGTGATCACACTTAACTGTTTACAGGTTCTTTTCAAGCCTTGGTTTGGTCTGTGTGGAGTTTATGATGCCTGTGCACTTTGGTCCTTTCTAAAGAAACAGCCTATCGGGTGACCAGACACCCCAACATTTACCTTTTACGTAATAGAGCAGTGTTTCCCAATCCGGTCCTTGCGGTCTCAGTCCACGTTTTTGCTCCCTCTGAGTTCCCTGCCAGACAGTCCACATTTTTGCTTTTGGACCCAAAGACATGGACTGTCTTGGGTCCCTGAAGACTGGATTGGGAAACCCTGCATTAGAATGTATTACTGCTCTGCAATACGTCTCCTGTGGTGTAACACACAACATGCCATTGGTTTACCTGGGAGAACTATGACCTGGACGGACACATGAAGTCATCACTTACCTATCTCACAACATGAGAAAATCTACAGTTACAGGGAACAAGGACGAGAGCTATTTAGTTCACTTAAAACTGGATGATGAATTTTTTTCACTAAGGCCCAAACACTTCAAAAGCCATGTTTCACGTGCTTGGCAGTTTCGTGCGAGATTCTAAGGAGGTTGTAAGACTGACTAGCCATCCACTTATTACACTGATGACTCTCCACCTTCTGGTTATCATGCACTCATGCTGTGTTTATAATACAAGGGCTATAAGAACACAGAGCAAAAACTTTTATTGCTTAGTGTATTGTTTCCCAATCTGGTCCTCAGGGACCCCCAGGCAGTCCATGTTTTTGCTCCCTCCAGGGAGCTGAGAAGGAGCAAAAACCTAAAAAAACATGCTGAGGTTAATTAGAGTTAGCAAATTGCCCATAGGTATGCCTGTGTGAGTGAATGGTGTGTGAATGTGCCCTGCAATGGGTTGGCGGCACATCCTGGGTTGTTCCCTGCCTAGCACCCGTAGCTTCCGGTATAGGCTCCGGACCCCCGGTGACCCTGCGTAGGACAAGGGGCTTCAAAAAATGTATGTATGAATGGATGGATGGACGATGGGTATACAGAAATAAATAAACTGGTGAGTGGGACTGGACAGAAACATGAATAAATAAGAATTACTGGATAAGCGTGTGCCCTTCTAAGGGTCAGGCCTATTTCTTAGAGTCCTGTGTGGGGTTCAGTGAGGTGATTTATCATAGGAAGGCATAGAAATAATGTAACATCTTAATTGTCTGGTGTCTTGATAACTATTGGGAAGATGCTGCTCTTGAAACATGAGGTTTTTATCGACTGGGATCTGAGTTGTCTGTCGGGGCAAAGCAACTGGAACTGGTCGTGCGCTATGTGTGAGGGGGATGGATGAGGGAGACTTGTTGGACTTCAGGAAGGGGAGAGGTCAGTGACAGCGACCTGAGAGGCCTTTTAAATAATGTCACATTAACCTTGTCTGGTAGCCTGTGCTACCTGGAGGACATTAGGATGCTGGTGATGATGTGTTTTCTAACGGTTCTGTTCTTTCATGTGCCAGGGATTAAAAAAGAAACTTTTTGGGGGAAATTTCTCCCAATACTTTGAGGGTGTGTTAGATTGTGTATAGATATGAATGGGTGTAAGATTTTGGGGGTAGAAACTAAAATTACAGTCACCCCAACAGATGACAAAACAAATCCACACCTTACAATCCATGGTGCTGGAGAGTTAAACGTTTATTAGTGAAATGCCAGCGCAGAGCAATAACGTATCTTGTAAATAACTATAGCAAATGATCTTGATTATTTCCTCTAACTTTTGAGAAGATTTACTGTGGGAAAAGAATCCTGCCAGCAGTGACCTTTGAACTCCCAGCAGAGAAGCTTTGTAAATGCACCCTGTGACCATCCCACAAACACCCCAGCTTCCTCACCCACCTCTTTTTATCTAAGAGGCTCCTCAAAAGATGCTTCATATCTGGAGCTTAGGGCAACAGCTTTCCGGAAAGAACAGGCGAGCGAATGCAAGTTATGGCATAAATGCAAATTTTTCAAATTACACCAGCCATGCTTAGTTGCCAGTGGCAAAAGCACGCACACAAGCACACAGCATTAGTCACGGAAACGTCTGAGGAACCGTGAAGTTTTGGTTTGGCTCAGCTGTTTAGGTGTGAACAAAATGGTCGATTCCCTCGTATACTTGAGACAAGCTGAGAACAGTGATCTTGATGTGCGAATGACTTTCACAGTATATGACAGTGTGGTGACAGAAAGGCCCTCGTCACACCATTCTAAGCCAAAGGCCTGAGGCCATCTTTTTTTTTTTTTGAAGGTCTGCAATAAAATAAACAGGACATCTAGCTTTCATCATGTAACATTAGTACATCACTGATATCTACGCCAACTGACTCCTTGAAATTCCACACGTTGGGAATTTAATTCCAATTCTACCTGTTTGCATGTATATCCCCCTTAACAGGCTAATCTGTCATCGAATGGTTATATTTTACTTTTAATACTCACTTCCGGCCATATTTACAACCTGGTTCTGTTTCAGCGAGTCCACAATAGTCTTGGGACAGATGTGAAGTTTTGTAGTATTTTTTACCTTTCAAAAAACGTGCAATGCTTCCTAAATTGCTTTTGAACACTTATTTGTCAATGGGTAATAGTAATTTTGGCGAAGAATGGAGCCCTTTATATGAATTAACATTCATGCATGTAGTGCAGCTATTTTAAGCTCTAAACTTTAAATTGCACTGGACATAATAATGATGAATAAATATTAATGCATTTGTAGATAGAGGGTTTCCATAGGTTAAGCACAGCTTTATATTTTAATCTATAAATATGTAACATATTATCCAGGAAGGGGACATTTAAAAAAATTTTGACCAGACTTTATATGAAATTTGTTATATGAAGTTTGACTATGAAATGGCATCAATCAATCATTTGCTTCTTTAAACTGCACTCTTTTATTGTTTTATTGAGAAGATTCAGGCTCTCAAGACTAAGCAGGCTGCTAATACTTTGTAAATATTTGGTTGCTGCCTTTGGTTTCTGAGAAACTAATGACTACAGGCAGAGGCGTAAAGGCACTTAGCCGTGTGTCCTTTTGTTTTTTTAGAAACTATAGATTAACCCACCATAATGTCATGCAATATCACTTCCAAAGCTCATGTTACTTTGCTTTTCGGAACTGTCTAGTCTGGGGCTAAGCTGAAACACTAACATGCTCCATCTTATTGAAGAGACGACCTTCAGAGAAATGAAGGGTAGAAGAAAAACAGAAAACGCAATAAAACCGTGTTAAAATAACAGAGGAAGAAAGTTGTCTGGACCTTATTTCATAACCATTATATCACTGTCACTGGAGTATTTAGATCGCATTCTATTCTTATTTCATATTACGGTTAGCAAGGGAGATTTTTCCCATATATGGGATGAAAGTAGACCTACAAATGATAAAAAAAATTACCCTTCCTGATCCTCTGTTGTTCTCCCTTCACTGTGAATGAGGCCTTGGGGTATCTGCAGAAAGGTGAGTGACATGATTGGAATTATGCCCATGAAACCTGTAGCTGGCTTTGCTGAGAGCTTTTGTCTTTGGAAACCATAGTATGTAATTCAAAGCTTCACGGCTGATTCTAAGTAACTCTAGTGCCTTGTTCATGATTATGGACCATTAATGGACTTTTCCCATTGGCTGTTACACTTATAAGGCAACATACATATAGCCATGGATATGAGACTACAGCACAAATTTTTGTTTCACTCATTTCTCTTTTTTTTTTTTTCCAAACTGCAGCCTGGCCCTTCCCTGCTTCTCATTAATGAAGCGCTCCTTCCTTGCTTTATGGGACTTCATTCTGGCTTCTAGGAGCCTGATATGAATTGTCCTGCACTTCACACCTGCACTTAATGTTTCCCATTCCTTTTGAAGGTCACTTGATGTCATCCTGCGATTCATGAGAAACTATCAGATAAGTTAATGGTCATCTCTGGCATTAGAAAATCTCTTCTGCCCTTTACCTGGCTGGTTTCTGGTCAATCCCAGTGTCTCCTGATTCACCGTATTCTTTTGTACTACTGTCTTATGTATACTGCTGTCTTATGCTACTTAGCATAACCTTCTGCCAGCAAAACCATGAATAAACCAGGTTTTAAAAATGCAGATTTATATAAAAATATTGACTGGTTTCTTTATTTTTTTCCACGGCTGTATGTGTATGTGTGTGTGTGTGTGTGTGTATATATATATATATATATATATATATATACACACACCCACACACTAATTAGAAACAGATATTCATATATTTCCAGAAGGAATACATGTCCATACTGTGTATATAGTTTTATATAGAAATCCATCATCAAATTCGCGGATGACACCACACTGATCGGGCTCATCTCAGGAGGAGATGAGCCAGCCTACAGAGATGAGGTCCACAAACTGACAGGGTGGAGTTCAACAAGCAACTTGGTGCTAAGCGCCACAAAGACAAAGGACGTCATCATTGGCTTGAGGAAGCACAGAGGGGATCATTCCCTACTTTATGTCAGTGATGTTTGCCTGGAAAAGATCCCTCTCAACAAATTCCTGGGGACACACATCTCCTGGTCTACTAACCTCTCGACGCCTACAAACAAGGCACAGCAGCAACTTTCTGAGAGCACTCAGATGGACCGGAAGCTTCTTGTGGCCGTCTGTAGCTCCGCCATCGAATGTGTCCAGGCGTACTACATTACAGTGTGGTATGCCAGCTGCTCATCTACAGACAGGAAAGCCCTCCAGGGGGTTATTAACTCTGCCCAAAAAAACCATCAGCTGCTCTCTGCCATCCCCGGAAGCCATCGCCAGCTCCCGCTGCCTCTCCAGAGCCCACAACATCCTCAGAGACTCTGTCCGTCCCGCACACAACTTGCTGGACCTGCTGCCCTCTGGTATGCGTTACAGGTCCATCGAAACACGCGCCTCCTGATTCAAGGACAGTTTCTTTGCTTGGGCTCTAAGATCACTAAAAAACAAAAATAAATCTATGCGCAATATCAATCTTTAGTGATCACAAAACCCAGCACAATATTAATATTCCTTTTTATTTCTTATTCATCCAAAGTATTAATATTTACTACCTGCTATATTAATATTTACTACTACTAATATTTACTACCTGCTTCCCATGGCCTGCTGCTTTTACATGGGCGTATACATACAAGTATTTATTTGTATGATTGTGTTTTTTGTAATTTTTTTATTCTCTTTTTCTCTTTTCTTTTATAATACTGAGCAGGAGCCACACTCCTTCCTTCGTTGTGTATTTAGTACATGATGACAATAAAATTTTGCTTCTATTCTATTCTATTCTATTAGTGACATGCAAATTTACAGGTCAGAACATGCACAGGCCAGGTGTTTACCCATATCTTATACATACTTTGGTATGCTTATAACAAGCATTCCTGCTTGTTATCTACCTACTAGTTCAAGGTAAGCAGCCATTGTACTGGTTTAAGTGGCTTTTGTGGTGTGCCTTGCGATGGACTGGCTTCCAGTCCAGGTTGTTTTCTGCATTGCGTGATCTTTCCTAGGATAGACTCTAGACATACCATGACCCACAGCCATTAGAAAATAGATGGATGGATTGAAGGATGCATAGATGTTTCCATAACCATATTCTTTGCAAAGGAGTCTTCTCCTTGATGTCCTTGAGTCCTGGCTTCCATAAAACAATGTTCTCTGCTTATTCTCCATCATAACTGGGGCCAAAAGTAAGACTGATGCGTAACGTCAGCTCACCATCCAAGTAGTTATTTGGATCCTAACATGCAGAATGTAAACTGACTTTCCCAGGAACCAGCTTACAGAACTTTCCAATCTGCCAGAGCTCTTAACACTGATGGATATCAATGCTCGATATAGCGTTTTAAAAGCTGTCTAGACGGTTCTTTGCGACACCTACAAAGAAGTGTGACGTACAACCTCTATGTGGGAGAACAAACTGCAAACTTTGAAGTAGCCGACGCAGAAGTTAAGATTTGCATTTCTTGGTTCTACCTGGAGGCTCAAAGAATTATATTTGTTCACTACCTGTAAAAATGCCCTACTTCAAGAGAGCGGTCATTTTTAGGTAATCCCCTTGTAGTATGTGTTTGAAAATGTAGTCACAATGTATTTTCAATCAGATAATTAATCTATAAAAGATGCACGTTGTTTTTTTATAGATGTAGTGTGGTCGTAGGGGAAGTAGTTAATTATTTAATTAATTACGCCGTTTCTATCTAATGAGCCTTTTTATCGCCTTACAATAAAAAGTCACGGAAAGGTTCACTCACACCTTATTTCGCGGACAGCTCTTTCTGGGCAAAAACACGCCTCCGACGTCTGATTTCATACGCATGGACACGCCCTAAAACCACCGCCCCTCCCCAATGCGGAAATCTCGCGAGATTTCACCTCTGGCTGGGACCCACCCCGTGCCGTGATGCCCCTCTGCGGCGTGTCTATATAGCAGTCCGGGGAGCGCTGCTGCTGAAGGAGGAGTTGCGGCAAGGTCGGTGAGCGGAGCATCCCTACGGGCGACATCTCTTGGAAGAAAAGGAGGCGCGTACGGCTATTTGGAGAGGTGCTCGGGGGGGACCGCCCTTCTGCTTTCGGACCTTTGGGCTCCGAGTTTGGTGCCGTTTTTCCTCCTCCGAAGAGACGCTTCCTCCGGCGGATGCTGAGCTCCCGCGTAACCCCTTTGTACCCGCATGTTCTGAGGGAGGCGGAGCGGCAGGGACGCCTTTGCTGATTTCCGAAGCTCCCTTTCCCGGCACTTTAGCAGCCTGAGCGCAGTGATACCGGGGGCTTTTTTGGGGGGGCTTTGCGGTACTGGCTGGTCTTTCATTTATCGCTGGTATCAATTCGCCGGGTAGATATTTGCCATGTCAGCGCCATCATATTCATCCAGTCCTCCCCCCTATGAAGAGCAGCCTCCGGCGGGGCAAGGACTGTTCCCGGACACCGGACTCAAACCCGCTGGTCCAACGCCGAGCCAGAGTCGGTTTCAGGTGGATCTCGTGGCGGAGGCGGCCGGCGCGGCCGCCGGGGACGGCGGTGCAGCCGGCGACAAAGCCACCTCCGTGTCCGGAAAGGCACACGATGGATCCGAGCCGGCGACCGGCGGCGAGGAGGCGAAAGGCCGGTTCCGGGTCGTGAACTTCGTGGACCCCAGCGGCGCCGGGAGCCCGGACGCCGTGCCGACGGAAGCCTTCCAGAACGGGGACACGGTGATGAGCGAGGGCAGCCTGCACTCGTCGACGGGCGGCCAGCAGCACTACTACTACGACACGCACACCAATACGTACTACCTGCGCACCTTCGGCCACAACACCATCGATGCAGTCCCCAACATCGACTTCTACCGGCAGACTGCGGCGCCGCTGGGGGAGAAGCTGATACGACCCACCCTGTCGGAGCTACACGACGAGCTGGATAAGGTGCGTCCGGGTACGCGTGCTGGGCTCCCGTGGCCGGGTAACCTAACCTGGGGACACATGTACAGAGATGCACGCCGCAAAGCGGTTTGCATCTCAAGTCGGCAGGGGACATGCGCGTGTCCCCATCAATATGCCATCCGAGACCTTCTCTGATTTATTGCCTATTTATATCCGATATCCATCAGACCATCGGCCGACTGGCACCCGTCGCTGTCGCCTTTGATCGCACTGATGTGACTTGTTTAGATGCTCGGCTTATGTTTTCATCCTCCCGGGGGTGGATTTGAGTGTTTGGGACCGGCTGTCTGTCTTGAATGTGGCGGGGGGCTTGACCACATGACCCTAAGATATGCCCCGTGATGGGAACGATTTAGTTTTTTTTTTTGTGTGTGTGTGTAGTTGTTCGTACCCTACCTCGCCGCGTCATTTTTGGCGTCATATATTATCGACGCGTAAGATATTACACGGCGACCGCGAAAATATTCAGCAGTAGGCCAAGTACCAAGAACAACCACCTGCAATGAAGCGCATGTTATACACATCATGTACGTCTGCCAGGACCCTGAACTCCAGTCACCTGTTTCAATGTCTCTTATTCACCAGTTATTCCTTGCATGCAGCACTTTCTCTGCCGCCGTTACACCCGCTACCTTGGCGCCAGAAATGCAGGATATAAGGTTACTCTGTTTTCTGACAAGACAGTACCTCTATAATCCCTTTTTACCTCAAAAGGCAGTCTCCAAATTAGAGATTGTGATAAGTGATCCTGTGAATGCACGCAGGGGTGGGCACTATGATGCACGTTTGCCTAGTCTCAAATTGCCCTAGAGGCTAGTAGTACCTTTTTAATTTGCTTTAATTTGGTCTATTTGTAAAGACTGGTTTGGTAATGCGAGAAGCCTGTGGTGCATGGTGGAGATCGTATTTCTGCCTGCATACCCCAAACTTCTGGGATTTCATTTTTTAAAATGTATTTTATTTGTAATGGTGCCGTATTGTCGATTCAGGAGTTTTTGTTTTGCCAGGGGGATGCTCAAGGTCATACATCAGCTCCCAGCCAAAACATATTGGTGTTTGTTTTTGTGGTAACTGGATATGTATATTAAGGCATGCATTTCAGCTTCTCACGTTTCGGAGTAGCTTTCAAAGTGGAATAGTCATTCATAGTATTGTATGAAATGTGTAACACTCTTATTTTCATCCCATTAGGGTATTTGACATTTTGTTTAAGGGAAATGTGACTGCTTCGTTTGGTCTGTGATTTTGACCTGTGACCTCCTGACCTGAGGTCTAGTTCCTCAAAGTCCTCGCTTTCCTATTGAATTGAAAGTGCTGACCGGCATCATATATATTTTAGTGCGTGCGGCTCCGTTTGTCCAAGGTTTTGCCGTCCCCCAATCCACCAGTCTATTCTGTCATTTGTCAGCATTTGTCACCATTCTTATATTCCTTTGCCTGCAGTTTTTGGTGAGTGTCCCCTTGGTGTCCCCGGCACGAGATTGGTTTTGCTAGCAGGGACACTTCCGACAGGCACCTGGGAACCGCCGTGTGTCTCTACATGCCAGTGGCACACAGCCGTGCCAGATACACCATGCTGGCTCGTCACACTCCATCACATCTTGGCAACTTAATCCATGCACATTTTTCATTAGTATTCCACCCCCCGCCGCCCCCGCTGCTGTGTTTCCACTTTCATGTACAGCGTTTCGGGTTCCTAGGGAATTAAGTCTGCGGTATGTTGTATGCTATTTTCAGAATCTGTCATATTTCAGCTTCCTACAGCTGAGCTTTGCAGTTTTTTTTTTTTTTTTTTTTTTTTCCTGCAGATCTGGGTAAATAATATATGTTGCTTTTGCTCTGTCTCTGTGATAAAGCTAATATTTACATATGCACACGTATCGTAGCTCGCATGCATGCAATACCCCCCTGTAAATAATGCTTGAGTCCTTTGCCAAGTGGCAAGGAGCATCAGTATGTCTCATCAGTAGGGATGGGCTGATCCACATTTTTTAAGTTCCAATCTGATTCCGATACGCAACTGCCTATACTGATACAGAGTACGGTATAATAGCTTTTTTCTTTACAGGTGCACAGATCCAACTTTTTCAGTGCCGCTACGATTTTAATACCTGAGCAGAGGATATCAGCTGATTTGAGTACCGATCTGATACCAGAGCTCTTTATTATTATTTTTTTTTAAACTAGTAAATACAAATGAAAAAAATGTGTGCCAAAAAAATTTAATTGGGCTATAGAGACATACATAACGTACTGTTCCACCTCGTTAGTATAGTCTTGTTTTAAGCGTTTTTGAGGCATTTGCAGTTCAGTTTGAATATCTTGAACACAATAGCGACCTCTGCTCATTACCATAAACTCCCCCATCACCCTATTTGGAACCCTGATAGGGTTACTTAAGCACATCCGAGACAGAATGTGTACCAGAACGGTGGTGAATCTCTGCGGTCCCTGCTGAGTGCCGGGACACGGCCCGCGGGGGTGGAGGGCGGCTCTACGGGGCATGCCATGTCCTGGCAGCGCCCAGCGCCCTTCTGACCGCTCAGAGGGAGGCTCCAGCATGGCAGGCCTGTTATGCGGCGGCAGACCATGCTGAATTATTCAGGTCTTGATGCTGCTGTGCGAGGCTGGAGGAAAGTCCCGAGCTGCGGAATGGCGGTTCAGGCCGACGCCCTAGCAGATCAGGGTGGGCTGGGCACCTTGTACGTGCTTCAAAAATGTATTGGGGTTCTGTCTGATGTACATTTTTAACTTGAATTCTAACACCATCTGGATGTCACTTTTTCAGCATGTTGTCACTTTAGCACCTTTAGCTTCGGCCTTCCTGGGAGCTGTAGCTGCGCTCTTCTAACCATTAAGGCAGTCGCAGAGCTGGACACCCTTCCCACTGGTGCCCCTGAGGTTGCGTTCTTACCTACAGATGCTGCCTTCGTCACAGTGACATCTTCAGAGACCCACGTTGCTGCAAAGGCCTTCAGAGCTGTGCCTTTTTTTTTTTTTTTCTTTTTCTTTTTCTTTACGGTTGCGTGGTACATGGAGATGGAAGATCAGATGCTTGAGATATCAGTTGACGGCTCTGATCAGTGTTCCTTGTCACCTCTTGTTTTTATCTGTCTTCCTCCTTCCTGTGGATGTGCCGTTTGGTTTCTTGGGTATCTGACAAGAGACCAGCCTGAAAGTGGCTCCCGCGAGCTCGTTGGGCTCGGTCAGCTGACCCCGGACTTCACACTTCACCCAAGAAGTTGAAGTATTTCCCCATCACTCATGACTCCCCTCCCTTAGAAATGGTAGAGGCCCAAGATATGTGTGCAAACCCCTCCTGTCACTTTAACATTGGACTAACCATTGTTGGCTACCATGTTGGTCCTAGATGTGAAGTAGTTCAACTTATCCATCCATCTATTGCCTACATGGTGCATAATCGAACTTGTGATCTCACCAGTGTGACCGCCCCCCCTCCACTCTGTGGCCTTCATTAATGCAGACTCTTCTTAATAGGGCATTGTTTTGGACGTAGCTTATGTTTCCCCCCGGACAATGGCGCGTTTTTGAATGACCCGGTCCGACACTGACGGTACGCCCTGGTCATGTGTCACCCCAGGGTGTGGGTAGGAAGTGCATGGTGGCAGGTGGCCAAGGCACAAGCTGTACAGTGCCCCCCGAACTGCACTCTATTCACGCGCCCACCTCCATCTTTTAAGACGATTTAATTTGTGGCCATCTTACGCCGTGTTGAATTCCCTTGCTGTATCAATGCCCCCTCCCCCTATGCCCTGGAAAGAATTTGTTGGGCTGTACTGGTTTTTTTTTTTTTTTTTTTTTTTAAAATGTGTCCTGTCCAGCAGCTTTCGCAAGCAGAATAATGGTCTGAATGCACTGCTGTGTCAGACATACTTGCTTTACCATGAGGGGCTCTATAAACTCTGTATAGGCCCTTCATGTTGGTCAATTTCTTTTTATTCGTGTATGTA
>JAOYFF010000116.1:3022142-3035114 GCA_025773925.1 Cryptomyrus ogoouensis | reverse complement strand
ACTGTGCAACATTCACTGCTATAGACTATCCTACTGTGCAACATTCACTGCTATAGACTATCCTACTGTGCAACATTCACTGCTATAGACTATCCTACTGTGCAACATTTCCTATTCTTACACTTGTCAGTCCCATAGTATACTCCAGTGGTTCTCATACTCATATATATGTAATTTCTTCTTTTATTGGTTCCAAAATGGAAACTTGAACCTAACTGCCGACCATTTAAATGTGTGCTTAACCAAAAAGACCCTCGTTTTAAGGTATTAGCCTTCAACAAAATAAAAAATATCATGATTTGCAAAATTATGATATTTCACTGTTTTAAAATGAAATGAACCAAGTACCAGTGATTCCTTGGCCTTCCCCTCCGTCAGCTTCCTCATGAGACGCCTCTAACCAAAAGGTTTGATTTTTAGCTATGAATTCTCCGATTCTGTGTAACGTCACGACTGAAGCTTTACAACCAGGAAGAAATAGATAAAATAATATGAAAAGCCTTAAAACCTTATTTTTAATACACAATTAAAGTATATTAATATATATGATGACACTTCATATCATTTTGAAAAAATATCGATACCATAAAGAATTCAATATAGACTATTGCTCAGCCCTAGTTTCCACACAAATTGTGTGTCCCAACCCCCAATCCTCACTGAGCCCCCCCTGGTTTAGAACCACTGCCATATAGTAACTTCTGCATTCTTAAAACAGCACATGGGGACAAGTGACTGATATCACCTTGAGATGGGCACCGTTTTTGTTCCATATAAAATATTATGTGACACTTCAAGTTCTGTTCCCCCTGTCAGTCTCCAGGGTGCAGCATGTAGAATGTTCCAGAGCCAAGTGTCTGGATATGCATCAGTCCCTTTCATGCTCAGTGCCTTGGGGGGGAGGGGTTGGTTGGCCGGGATCCAAGTGTTATCCAATAAAATCTCACATCGATGTGAAATCGCTTGTATTTCCTGGTAATCCCAAGCGGTGGAACGTTAACACACTCTCCCGTAAAGTCAGGCTCATCCTACCTCACGCGTTTGGTGGTCAGTTCCCTGTCTGGTAGGGAAATGGGCGCTCGTCAGCTCTTCGCCCCGCAGGTCTCCCGAAAAGCCATTGTCATGCTGGACTCGTGGCAAGTGTTGTGGTGATTCTGCGGTCTGGGCCAACAGAGGGAGTCTCTACTCCTTCCTTAGAGTAGTAAAGGTGACTGGGTCACGGGGATCTGCCGGGAGGTGCAGAGTGCTTTGGAGTGATATGGACGGGGTGGCATCTGTTCTCCAGGGTTAGGTGTAGTTAATTCTTTTTTTTTTTTTGATGGTTTCAGCCGGTGATGGACGAATAGCGGGTTTCGCAGGAGCCACAGGCTGCATATCGGCTCTCCGCTTTCAGGCAGTTGGCAGATGGTGCGTCACCATAGTCAGAGACGGTGCTGGTGGCTCCGAGACCTAAACCCGCCGAACAAAGTCATGCATCATGCACATCGTCACTCGTGGTATCTGCCGCCTTGCTGGCGGGTCGAGCGTGTCTGTCTGCTCGCGTTTTGACAGGTCTGCTGTTAAGTGTATTGTTGGCACCTGCCCCGAGGAGGTGAGGCCCTTTCATGAACCCTGATTGGCCATTACACACATCTATCTGGCTCAGGCGGCTCTCTGTCAGATCTACCTGCCTTTGGAGGGGGGTGGGGGTAGTAATTGTGGCGACTGATTTGCATTTGGAATGAAAGCAAAGCAGTAAATCTGATTGGGTAAACAAACCAGTCTAACAAGCCTTCGTCTGTCTCTGGCAGATGTTGAATTTCGTGCACACTTGACTGGGATGGCTGCGTTTGTGGAGGCTTTGTAATAAATTACATTTATTTTCCAAGTATAGATCCCAGTCTCACTACTCAGGAAACGTAAAATACTCTTCCAGTAATTTTTTTTTTCTTGTGTCTGTGTGTAAAAGCTATTTTTCCCATTCTTGAGAATACAGACATGCACTGCATACAGATTTACGAAAACTGGTGCTTGGAGACCCCTACACTAAGCTATCTGTATCGTGCCTCAGCATGTTTGGCCCTCAAAGTCCAGTTCGTTTTAATTTGAGCTGGTGAGAGTAACCAGGAACAACTGGATGCCACAAACAAAAACTGAGATATTTGGAAAATAAATACACTGTCAGTGTGAACCAAGTGCGAGTACTATACTATTTTGTTGTGCTTGCAGCATGATTAAATGAAAATCAGTGCGTTGCATTCTTTTTTAAATTTTGAAGATGGCCCTGTCATCACACTGAAGACATCTCCAAATAAGCCAGAAATTGAAGGACATTAATCATGGACACCATTGTACTGTGTAGTAGTGCTGTCTATTTGTTTTTTTTTTTTTTTTTTTACCCAAAAAGTTGTGTGGTGATGACAAACGCGTGCTCAGGCCCAGAATGTTAAGTGTGATGTGAGCACGGACCAGCGGGGGAGGGGGGGTCAGTCATGGTACAAGGTAACCGAGCCAAGTGTGCGTACGCCTTGACTCACACTGGATAAGATGGGGGGACGGTATTTTGGGAAGGGAGTTGAGAGAGCGGGCAGGTGTAACGACAGCAGGTGGCTCTCTAGGCATCTGTGTGGAGAGAATGTACAAGACAAAAGGCAAGGAAAACGGGTGTTGTATTCTGGAAGGGATAGCACAGTGTGTGAGGTTCTGGTGTGTGTTTAAGAAACTGTTCCTTTATGAGGTCACTTCCTGTCCTTAACTGAGCATTCCGGTAGCAGATTCCTGAAATGTTTGTTTTTTTGTTGCGTAATATCTCTGTTAATTATGAGGAAGGTCAGTAATTCTGGTGGGTCCCGGTGTTCTGGAATCTGCCCAGCTTCACTTCGTTCGACTCGATTGCCTACTTTTCAGCCTCTTAATTGTGGTAAATCATCACTGTATAATGTTACAGGAAGGGAGAGGTAGGCGGCTGGCGCCCATACAGGAGTGCGGATTCCCGGTGCCGGCTCTCCGTGTGGAATGCGTTCGCCAGCCCATAGGAAAGAATTACATTTAAACTGATGCCCCCCTGGATGTGTCTCTTTAAAATTCCAGGGAAGGATTTTTGGGCTCTGATAAATATTTTAGCGTCCAGATAGGGGCAGAAGCTGCAGACAGTCTGAAAAATGTAACCAGAATGACCTTGTAACTGGCACTCACAAAAAACCCTGATGGCTAATCCAGTGCCCAAAAATGGAGATTATAGTAAGCTGGGGCTTTGCCATTCACCTCTGACCTTCTCTTCATAAAAATCACAGATTCTTGGCTTTCAGTTGGTTAATATGCAGGTTGGGTGGGCGATACACGTCATTGAACTGTTCTGTGGCCAATGAGACCCACAAACATGCCGGTTTGGCGATTTATGCTTAATATTCAACTAATGAGAGGAACATCTGAGAGGGCGACTGGTTAAAATGAGATTAGGCCACTCTCTCAGCCATTCAGGAGTGATTTCTGAGGACTAAAATGTATGACAGTTTTCAGGATTTGAACATCAGAAAACCAAATGATTTTCTGTCTGGGTTTTATAAATGCCTTTAAAAAAAGTCCTGCACCCATTTTAACAGATGTAATGCATAGTAAGCCCCCGCTGTAGCTCCCTGGTGGCACAACCTCTGCCAGGCGGAAATGGTTAACATATAGTGCCACCCATTCCTCAGTGAGCCCATTGCATAGGAAACCTGTCTCTTGAGATTGACGTGTTTATGCTTGGCCTGGCGGTCCGTTTGGCATGAAATCCATTTACATAAGGGAGCAGGGGGCCCCGTGATGGCAGAGACCCTCAGCATGGGCAGGGGGGCAAAGTGGAGAAGGTGCTGGGGGGGGGGGGGCAGTCAGGCCAGGCCTGGAATGCTCGCAGAACTGCACGTTTGGCAGAGTGACTACACAAGAGCAAAGGCTGAGTAGCTGTCGCCTGCACTGAAAGTGCTTGCTGTGGCTAAAAATAAGGCAGCATTTGTCAAGTCAAGTCTAGTGGGCTTTTATACCATCCAAAATAAGTGTACAATGGCAATAAAGAACCTTCCCCCTGGACGCGACATGCAACAGCAGTGTTGGGGGAAATGTTTTAATAGTGCTTAAAGTGCAAAACATCAGTCATTGTGAAATGGGGGCTGCACAAAAGGGCTTATGTGCATTTTGAAGTTTGCTGCTTGGACTTGTGGAGGTTGGTCACCATATTTGTGCACTGGTTACACTGTTATTGTACCGGTTGTGCTTCTCGCAGCCATTCGGATGTCTGTATTGGATTTAATCACCATGTCTGTAGATGCATCAGGAGGCCAAGCCCCCCTCCCCAGGTCTTTGGCCACAACAGGAAGCTGTCTTGTAATCGCCCTCTGGCTGGGGGGTGTCGTCTCCTTGCGTAGTGTGGACGGCCCAATTTCTCCAGGAAGTGTCCCCCACTCTCGCCCCGGCCGTGACGCTGGCGGGGGCGGCTAGGCGGTTATTCCGCCCATGGAGCCTGGCTTGCGCGTGTGTGTGTCTCAGGCCCTAAGTTTCACACGCCTGCTTCTAACCACCCAGAGGCAGCTGCTGCCTCTAATTACTGAGCGCTCCCCCAAACAGGTGAGGCATTCAGCGGGGGCCCCTGCTAAGGCATAACGGAATTAAAAATGAGAAGTGGCTGATCCCCAGAGGACGCAGACCCAGTATGTGGATTCTGCAGGGCTTCATGGGTCAGGAAGCCGATAACCAAGAGCAAACTACGCCCCCTAGTGTGCTTGCCTCTGTTTGTGTGTGTCCGTCTGCTAATTTTGTAACCCTTTTTAAAATTGAAGGTAGTCTCCAGCAGCACCCAGTGGGCGCAAACAGCCCGCGTTGGTGAGACGCTCTTAATCACCTATTGGGTTCTGCCTCCTTGTTCTGACTTCTCATTGGTTAACTTTAATTGGCTTGTTTATGACCTCACTATAAAAAGTGATTTGTTATTGCAAACATAATTCTGAAAAGTTTTTGTGCTTCTTGGTCACTTGTTCTGTAACCATCCAACCATTTCCCATCATTTTGCTTGTCCTAGTGAGGACTGTGGTTTGTCCTCTAAAGTGCTGCATGCATGCGCATACCCTGATGGGAGGGGTCCAGGATGTGAGCCTGCCTTCTGTCATCCCCAGAGCCTTGAAGTGAGGGGGTGGAGCAGGCAGTCGTGAGTGCTGCACATGTTTGTGTTTTCAAACTGCCTTTACGGTTTGTGCACAGTAATATTACTGCTTAATAAAAACATTACGGCTCTGTTAGAAGCCCGCTGTTTTATTTCGCCTGACGGCAGTTTTCTCTGCTGGGCATGGGTGTAAATGGGCGCCACTCAGCATCCTCCCAAATTTGGGTCGTGTGTGCGACTCGAGGCCGCGTGGTGCCAGGACACGGCCTAGACTGTGGTCAGCGGGTGCCGGGGTGATGCCGTTGCTGGGGGAGGAGCATGTTGCCATGTTGGCGGCCATCCCGGAGGACCACGTCGCTCTATAATTCACTGGCCCATTGTGCTCTTCCCAAGCGTCTGTAATAAAATACCTTTATAAAATATCCCTCCACATACGCACAAACATTCTCTACTCTGCCCCATTCTTCAGATTTACCAAAGTAACATCTCATAAATCGTTTTATCTGTTTTAATCACACTCTTTGATCCCAGTTTGCCTCCTGAGACGGGCTTTAGTTTAGTTTAGGTAGATTTTATATTTTGAGAGTGGGAGAAGTATCTCCACGCCGCACGTCTGTTTGGGAACAAACAGGCCGGCCTTCCCGTTTATCAGACGTGGGCCGTGCTCACGACGAGGGCTGGAATCGGGTTTCCCTCTGCTGCCGTGTGTGTCTGTGTGTCCGTTTCTGTTTGGGGGATGTGGAGTACAGCTGGCAGTAACCCTGGAGATCAGAAATGCGCACATCTTATTTTCACATAAAAGCAGGCTCCCTGATCCTGATGCATCACAGCAAGAACTGCAGCTAATTCCGCAGCTAATGCCAGTTACTACAAAGAACACGGTTGTGCTGTTGGACTGTGGTGTGCGATTCTGGCTGGAAACGGCAAGCGCCTTCCTGTTTAAAGGTGGCATTGGGATGGCGTATGTCAATGTTTGTTTGAGGAGGGGAGCAGCTCTCGCTCTCTCCCCCTTCCCTTTTGAGATTCCCATCAGCCCCTGGGAGCACCTGTCCCCCCACCTGTGGATAGATGTCTGCACCCTCCCTGGTCTTAAAAGCCTGACAGGACTTCAGTAGATGTCGCTTAGCTTTTTGTTCTTTTTATAACATAACAGCCCCCTGCCACATCCCCCCCCCACCACCATTGCGGCCCTGATGCCGGACAGGATGTTGTAAACATCTCCAATGTCCATTAAAGCGTTTCCTCTCCACCCCCCCATGCCCATGACCTGGGGGAGGGGGGGGTTGCGTCGCCCCATGTGCCTGCAGGCCATTGTCTTGTCCTACCTTTGCCCCCCTGGTCAGATCTGTGGGTGGATAATAATGTGGGTGTTCTCAGTCTCTCTCAATGCACACTGAAGATCTCCCTCGACGACCCGCAGCCCGACCTTCCAGGAGTGTGATGTCACTGTTGTCATGGCGACGTGGCCCTCGCATTCTGACGGGGCCCTCACATTTCGCCCACAGGAGCCTTTCGAGGATGGTTTCGCCAACGGAGACGAACTCACGCCCGCTGAGGAGGCTGCCGCCAAAGAGGCCGTGGATCCCAAGGGCGCCGTCAAGTTCGGCTGGATCAAAGGCGTCCTGGTGAGTCTCGCCGCAATCAGCCCTTCACACCTGCACCTGTCAGCCGACTTTTACAAGAATAATAATTAAATGCAAGTTTATCCTGTAAGAACCTGGAAAAATAAAACTAGCTGGGAGGCGGGTTCGAATTTTTCGACTTCCTCATCGCTTAAAGCAGCGTTTCCCAATCTGGTCCTCGGGGACCCGCAGACAGTTCAGCTTGGAGGGAGCAAAAACGTGGACCGGCTGTGGGCCCCTGAGGACCAGATTGGGAAACGCTGCTTTGAGGCAGTATGGGATTTTTATTTTATTTTTTTTTCCCCCCCTGTTTATAACCAACGTGAAAGACACAGTACCATCTTCTAATAGGAGCTTCCAGATTCAGCTTTTTTAATTTTTTTGCTAGGGCTCAGAGCTGGGCCAGCCAGAATCTGGCGCTCCTGGAGCTTTTCAGGTTAAGGGCCTTGCTCAAAGGCCCAGCAGTGATCATGATTACTCTGCCAGGAAGATTGAAGCCCACAAACTCATGGAAACAGCCAGAGGTCCTGATCTCGCTGAGCTACGCTTCACCCTGAGGTGTCTTTGGCCAGGGACATAAACAATTTACTTCATAAAGTGTCTCATCTGCCCTTGTGCATTGTTGAATTAGATTTTTAGGTGTTTTTTTTTTATTGAAGCATTTTTCAGTTTCTTTTGAGAGATATCGATTCCTTTCTGCTAATCCGGCAGTCACCTAAAGGAGCGTTTTTTGGTGGCACTGCTAACCCTATCACGTTTGGGCTCCCCAGAAAGGCTTCAGGAGCACACATGATGAAGAATAAGCTCAGCCCAGGGTCTGCATGCTCCTTGTTTTCTTAATGGAAGCCGTACTTGCAAATCTCTCATGACCGATTTTTGTGAAATATGTATTTATCGTGCCCTTCCCTGTCTTTCCGGTAGCTTGATAAATGTCGAACTGACTTGTGCCAAAGTAGGTAGAGGTTTTTTTCATTCTTTTCTTGGCCCGCATTCCTGTACATTACCAGGCAGGCAGTTGATATCCAAAGACCTTGTCAGACTCAAGGTTAAATTGAGAACAGTAGAGTATCGCCATATCACCGGTGTTCTGGCTGGCAGCCCTGACCCGCCAGTTTTCATCTCCTTCCCCTCAGACTAAATAAACGGAACCTCTTGCCCGGCCTCTGTGACCGAGTTTGAAAGGCACCCGCCTTCACGTCACGACGACGATGAAGCGCCGCCTCAAACCCTTGTACTGAGAAGCACCAATGGGAGGCGGTGGTCTAAGATCCTCCACCAGGTCTGATTGGTGCGCCTCAGAGTTCCATCACGCCCACTGCCTGCCCCGAGGGTCGTTCGTGCCGTGCCAGAATACTGTGACACTACTGCCACATGACTCTGAAGTGATAAGCACATTGTAACCCGATTCCCTCCCCAACAATTATGCACACATGCCACACAGGTGTTCCCTCAGTGAATTTGTGATTTTAGTCCTGAATGGGCTTTTTAAGAAGCTGAATGCCATTTGTTCTCTGGGGTTTGGTAACAGTGCGCCATGGCAATCTGTATTGGCTCCTGAATGGTCCATTGTCCCCGGTCCCGGTGCCATTCTGTTCCTTTGTCTACCATCCTATGGCCCTTTCTTCTTGTGTATATTTCAGCCTTATTTGTGTAATTTCTAATACTTTTTTTTGGCACTGGATGTGTAAGCCGATGTTACAGAGTAGTTTCCTGAGGGACATTCTTGGCTTGTTTTCTTTAAGTTGCCGAAGCTGTCCCCAGCTACCCTGACACAGAGAACAGAGGTCATGGCTGGCCGTGGCGAAGTCTCCGTTATTTTTATTAATCGATGACTTTATTAATTATGAGCTGCACTTGGTGACATGAAGAATCCAGACTGAACCTATTTCAGCTCACGCTGCATCTATGAGTTTCTGGGTTGTCGGTTGTAGAACTAGCAAAGAGATGCCATTGAGCTGATGGTACCATGAGAATTGAGCTGATGGTACCATGAGAATTGAGCTGATGGTATGGTGGTAAAGTGGGGGGGGCATAAGTGTTGGGGTGGGGGACTCCAGGGACCAATCAGCTTTCAGCCAGTGCCCCAATGGCCCCAGCCTTGTATATACTCCTGACAAAAGTTTCTACTGCTGGGCACGCTATTTTTTATTTTTGAAAAACAGTTTGCTTGTGCTGGATCGCATAGATCCATTCTCTCTAATCCTGACCATACCATTAACATCTAGGATTGGTGTGTTTTTGAGAAGCTGTCTGCCTATTGGCCAATCAGACACATACACCCCTCCCCCCATCCCCCCTCTCCTGTGCAGGTGCGCTGCATGTTGAACATCTGGGGGGTGATGCTCTTCATCCGCATGCCGTGGATCGTGGGCCGGGCAGGCATTGGTAGGTGACTCTTCCGCCATCTTTGGTCATCAGCCCCCGCCCCACTGTGTGCATCTGCATTTCAGCCCAAACTGCCCCCCCCATCCTGTCTCACCCCCATCTGAAATGCTGCTTGTGGTCAGTCACCTGCCACTAAACTCATTCTGTGGCTGGCATGCTAGTATTCACACAGTCCCTGCAAATACGACATTTTAAAGCTAAGATGGAGGGGGGCGGAATCCTCTGTTATCCCGGCCTATCAGGACGCATGGGATGTACATCTTCATAGGAACATTCTTTCCTTTTATAAACTAAGGGTCCATTTCTGCATGAACCGTGACCCAGCGCACCCGTCCATCCCGGTGATTGACTTCCCATGATCCTCTCTTAATCGTGTTTTTGTCTCTTCCAGCTCTGTCCTGTGTGATCGTGCTCATGTCGATGGTCGTGACCACCATCACCGGCCTGTCGACGTCAGCCATAGCAACCAATGGCTTCGTACGGGGAGGTGTGTACTGCCCGTCCTCTTGGATGCTTGTGTGTGTTTGTGCTGCGGCGTCATTTTAAGTACTCTGTAAACATTAAACACTGTGACTCTGCTGCTGTTCTCAACAAGGGAATTATTGGCACTCGTTGCTCAAGGTTGCTCAAATATGATTTATATTACCCTAGAAAATGCTATTTACTTGCACACTTTTTATTAATTACCTTCCTGAGGTCTTTACCTTCCAGATTGCCAGGCTCTGTTCAAGCTGTGTACAAGTTGTGTCTGATCCTTTTTGCATTCACTGCTGTGATGCGGAAGATGGACAACTATCGCAGTGTCACTCTTTTCTTGAGGCAAAACACATGAGCGTAAGCATAATATCCTATGGCTGCCACTGATTAAATTAGTGGGCTGATTCTGATGTATCCTTCTGGGAAATGGTTTATAACAACCGTGGGAATTTTGGAATGAATAGGCAGATGTGAGGGTCTGTCATCTTGAGAGCTCTTCCTGGTTTAAGGCTCCTTATGTGATGAGGTGGTCCCTTAAAACTTAGTGGCCCTTTGTTGTGCCCGTGAGTTTCCAGTGTTTCCCAAAAGGAGAAAAATAGTGATTGAAAATCTCAAAGTCCGATTACCAGTTTGCTGTGTGCCCCTAATCCCCTTATTTAATTTTGTTTGGCCAGCTATGAGGCTAAGTATTCCAGTACGTTCTGTTTGACCTCTAAAATTGAAAGTTTAATTAACTTTCTCTGTCATCACCCCTGTGCTTTAATCTCTCGACCTTGAGGAAGATCAAGATATTATATACCGGGCTGAACCTTACAGAGGTAACTTGTCTTCTTGGATGATGAAGGACACTTAGTCATCAGCTGACCTGTGAGAGTGTGTCTGTGTCTTTTTAAAGGCCAGCTTGACATCAGTTCTATATTTTGGCTTCTCATGTTAAAATTCCGCCAAAGCCCTCACCGGCAACTGGCGAACGGGTCGTTCTGCTGTACCCAAGCCACATCCGCTCGGGGTCAGCTCATCCGTTTAATGGGAAACGGTGAAAGATGAAGGCACGTGGGACGGCCCCCGTCCAGAGAATCCGCCGAATCGTTCCCGCTGTAATCCGAGAGCTGGGTCACACTGAGGTCAGCAGAAGGGCACGTGTAACCACAGCTTACAGAGTTTTAGGCTTTCACTTTTTTGGGGGAACTTTTGCCATGTAAATCCCAGATGTTATTTGCCCATGCGTCTGCCGCTGCCCCCTGCTGGCCGACCTTGAAACGTCCCGCTGCAAAGGGCTGCCCGAACCCCCGTGTCTCATTCCCACCATTCCCCTAGTCTTCTGGGCCCCACAGTAGATAGCTTTTTTATTTGTGTGCCCTTACCCATGTATGCAGATACTTAAAAAATATTTTGAATAAGGTTGGGTAATATTTTCCTCTCCCCAGAGTTATAACCAGTTGCTGGGAAAATAGTTTTTTTTTGTGGGGTGTTAAAGGGGAAGTTCGCAGCGTGTTGCTTGTGGAGATGTCACAGTATGGTGAATAAGTTGAGAAGGTGGTTCTGTATCCCGTTAGATCTGTCATTGACACACGACATCCCCTTGGAGATGGGCGAAGTCACAAAAAAATAAACAAACCCTTGAAATTTGCATTGTTTTCAGTGCCATCGAGAGGAGGTCATGTTGGAGTATGAGCCGTGTATCTTCAGTGTCATGTATAATTTAATATAGAACTATTAACTTTCGCTCGCTTTGCAGGCAGAAATATCAGTGAGCAGATCATCAGCCTTCGACGAGATGTTTCACAGCCGCTCTATCTTCCATCCTCAGTCGGTGTGACCGGGGCGCGAGTGACGGACGCTCGTCTATAATTAGATGTGACTAAAATGACACACATAACTCTGCCTGTGGTTCTCCTGGTCCATTGGTCAGTGGGGATTTAAATCCCCATAGAAACTAATCTTTTCAGATATTCCAGTTATTCTGTAATCCTATGAAAATGCCGTATTTAATTGTAGACTTGCAAGCACAGAGCTTTACCCTTATTTTGTTTGTAACTCTTGCGGCGTAGTTAGTAGTTGTAGTAGTAGTTGTAGTTGTAGTAGTAGTAGTAGTTATTTATTATTAATATTATTGCATAATCATAATAAAACTAATAATGACTATTTTACTTGTTTGGTTTCATTTATTTTCCTTTTCGTTTTAGCATTGTTAGAACCTCAGCTGGCTTGCCTCATTTGCAGAAGCCCTTTATTACCTATACTAGTGGCCAGAATTGTGGAAACATTTCGTTTCCACAATTGCGAGATGGCCGTTTCAGCACGAGCTCAGCCATCTCGCATTTCACCAAACGCAAACACAGGAACTTGTCTTTGTTTACGAGTGTCGTCGCCGGGAGTGCAGCCACTGTCACTCATCGATGTTTGTGTCACTGGCTCGGGAGTTTTGACATCTGAAACGGCCTGGAAGCAGCCCATGTGCGGGGGAAGTTCAGGCTTCCTGGGAACCTCAGTTACTGCGAATTGCACGACTTGTTCAAACAAACGCGCGTCCCTTAAGCTTGGACTCGTCTGGATATTTAATACGGGTAGGGGAACCGAGGAGAACAGCAGACATTAAAAATTGACGGTTAGCTTTGAATAGCTCCCTCTTGGTTAGTGCTTAGGTCTGTACCGATGCAAGCTTTCCTAATTTTGAGCAGAAGTTTGAGAAGGGCCAGTTGGCAGAACAAACTCAACATTTCAGTTAGCCGCAACCATATTAATCACCAGATGTGTTTACAGTTTATGGTATTGATTTACTATTTAGTTTATTTTTAATTTAATGTTATTATGCCTTTGCTCTGCAATGGACTGGAATCCTAGACTGGTTGTCCCCTGCCTCTTGCCCTGTGCTTCCTGGGATTGGCTCCAGGCTCATCATGACCCTGTATGTATAAGTGGTTATGGAAGGTGCATGATTTATGAATTTAGCATGGTCAACCAATAATCAAGCAGACAGCCACCTCTGCTACGTAACATTGCGCTTGGCTGGTGGGTAGCAGGTCTAGCTAACCTAAAAGTTAGCTGTGTGGTATAGATTTTGGGACTGGTCTTTGCTATGGTTTGAGGTGTACGGAGCCTAAAAATGCTTTCTTTTCCACAGGTGGGGCATATTACCTCATATCCCGGAGTCTCGGCCCAGAGTTCGGAGGCTCTATCGGGCTCATTTTCGCCTTCGCCAACGCCGTGGCGGTTGCCATGTACGTTGTGGGATTTGCTGAAACCGTTGTGGAAATCCTCAAGGTAGCTGAAATTGCACCAGGGTGTGGCGCCTTCCCCCGCTCCCTGTGTCCCCTTTCCGTATTTTGCAGTTCATCCGCATTTCCCACCGCCCAGTCATCTTCCCGAGGTTGC
>JAOYFF010000116.1:3006948-3017414 GCA_025773925.1 Cryptomyrus ogoouensis | reverse complement strand
TTCTGAAGGCGAAAGGGGGTCAAACACCGTATTAGTATGGTGTTCCTAATAATCCTTTAGGTGAGTGTGTGTGTGTGTGTGTGTGTGTGTGTGTGTGTGTGCGTGCGTATGTATGTATATATAATATAATTTTTTAATTTTTTTTTGCTATATATGGACCAGACAGTTTCCCCTCCCCCATGTGAAAAGAACTCCAGTACGTATGTTAAGCACCACAGAGGACATAATTTAATGACCTGTTGTACTTCATAACATGTGTTGCATGTTTAGTACCAATTAGTTAACATTAAAACAATTTGTTGAAGAAAATGCCACATGAACTCCAATTTCAGCGTTTCTCTGCAAGCTATTGCAGAAGTGATTTATGTGATCTTTGCATTTAACCCTGGGGAACCCAGACCACCACCTTATAGGAAAAATATGTCCATTTGCTGAAATTATCATACAGACCCAGTGAACTCAAAAACAGGTGTAAAATTAAATATTGATAGTACAACAAAGTGTTGTTTTTAGGTACTTTACAACCGCAGCTGCATTCAGCCTCAAAGTTTTAGGAACCAGTTTGCCAGTAAATGAGGAGCTGAAGGTTCTCCTCTGACTTTTTCTTCCAGGTCATGACCGTGGTGTCGGGCTTTGGACCTCTCATCACTGCCGGAATCTTCTCGGCCACTCTCTCCTCGGCCTTGGCGTCCCTGGTCAGTGCGCCCAAAGTCTTCCAGGTGAGCTCCCCTGCCTGAGCTGTGCTTGTTTGAGGGTAACTGTGGCTATTTCCATGGTGACCGCCTCCCCGCATTCCCGGCGTGTTTCTGAATGTCACTGCAGGACTTCCTCCCTCTCATTTTCAGGCACTGTGCAAGGACAACATTTATCCCGGCCTGAATTTCTTCGCCAAAGGTTATGGCAAGAACAACGAGCCCTTTCGTGGCTACCTGCTCACCTTTGTTATCGGACTGGCCTTCACTCTCATAGGTAGGCTTGTGGTCTGACGCTGTGAGGCGGCCTTCAGACAAACCCCCATCTGCGCTTAATAATGCCGTGTCTTTCTTTCCCTTCCCACAGCGGAGCTGAATGCCATTGCACCCATCATTTCAAACTTCTTCCTGGCCTCCTATGCCTTAATTAACTTCTCAGTGTTCCATGCCTCTCTCGCCAACTCTCCAGGTGAGACCCAATCGAAACCCAGATGGGTGGAGCTTATCTGCGTGGGTGGGGCTGATGGCTGGGATGAATGTTCACCACAGCAGCTTAATTACAGAGCGCAGCTACCGTCTTGCAGAGATCTTTCCAAAGACATGCTGTCGTCCATAGTGTCACTAATTACAAGCTGCTATTTTAATTGTTAATTAATGTCTCCCGCTTTAGTTGGCAGGGAGAAATGTGTGCTAGCGGCCAATATGCTTAAGCCAGACAGGGGCTTTGTAGTCTGCTCACAGTGACTGTTAATTCTCTAGAGTTTACTGTGGTAAGTTAATGGTTCTTTTATACATTGCTCTGCCTTTTGGGCATCAGGGAGTTGTTTTGTATACTCTTTGGGGGCAGTAAGAGTAGATGAGGCTTAAGCTGCATGATGAACTTAAAAACCCCAAAATATTACTAACCAATAGCAGTCACTCATTTTCAGTTGATGAGGCGCCACCTATCTAGTCGGTCCATGGGCAATAAATAACATCTGGTTAGTCGCAGTTTGCAATGCACGCTGGGTAATTTAGCCCCTGTTCAGCAAACTTTTGTTTAATGGTTTTATGAAGGCCGTTTTTAAAGCCTGGCTGTTGACATTTGAATAGTCAAGAGGTCTCAGTGTTTTCCTAGAAGAGTTTAAATAACGTTGTCATTTATGTGAATATAAAAGCAGCTTCCCATGACTGTCATAATGGGCCTGTACAGAGTTCTGGCCTTGAAGTCTTAGGATCAAACTGCATAAGCAAGGCTGGGGGTGGCACTTTGGCTGGGGTTCATTTAACCTTTTTGTTCAATTTATACATTTTACATCCTGACATCTGCATCTGGCAGCGAGGTGGAACCTGCATTAAATCACATGGAGCAAAAGTTGAGAATGTAGTTAATACTCTGCAAGCACTCAGTGAGGGTGTTTACTGTTTGAGTTGGCTTTGTTTTGTCGGTTGAGAGAAACACACCATGAGTGGTCGCACTACAATTATTGATGGATTAATTCTGGCACTTATTTCTGCCTTTGTGTGGGGGGGTGACAGAAAAGGAAAAGTAAGAATGCAAATGTCCAGACATTTTTATCTGATATTAGCATCTCTTGGAAGATGTACTTTTTATTTATTTTACTCTTGAAAAGGTCAGTTATGCAGTCACTGGCGCTCAGTCCTCCGGAACCCACTCGACCACTGAGTCTTTCCTCACAGATCCTTAAATATACAAAGAGCGGCAGACAGCTATGGTCCATAAGCAGGAGTGTGAGCCCAGGCATCTCGCAGCCTTCTGGGGATGCTCATCCCGCTCGCCAGTTCTTGTTTCAGCTGGACTACCGTGATGCGGCTGCCACGTTTTCAAAACAGTGGGCATGAAATTAAACTGTCAGCGATCTGTCAGACCCCAGCAGTCGATGTGACGGATTTTAGCTGTGATTTAGATGTGTATGGCTGTATATGTCCTCTCTGCTTTACACGGAAACCATTTGAGGGCTGGAGCCAACCAGAGTGCAGTATTATCATAAATGTGATGTATGGCTGCTTATTTTTATTCAAATCTGGCAGCTGCTGCAGTCGAGATAAGGCCGCGCTGATTTAAAGGTGGGGGTAAATGAGGATACTGGGCGGATATGTTAGGGATGTAGATTTTGAAAGCGAATATAATTTGGTGTCGAGTTGAATTTTGGCTTTTAAATGATGTCATCCTTACTGCAATCTCCTGCAGGTTTGGCAGGGCAAGCAGGCACGACTGCAGCGCTTATTGAACATAAAGGGTTTACAAATAAAATAAATATGCATTAGATATGCAGCATGATGTCGATGCATTAGAACAGACAATCTCCGCGGTCTGTGGTGTAAAAATAAATAAAAAATTGCCGTGTCGTCTGCGGTGTGACTTGCACCCTACAATAGGTACCCTGGGGATTGTGTGGACGGCGCTCTTCCTCATTGTATCCCAGTGTGGAGCTGTCACATTTAATTACAAACTCCCGCTAGCCTCGCTGCAGCGTCGCTGACACGTACCGTTAGCGTTTAGCACTTTTAACTGTTGCTAACACCCTGATTCGTATGTAATTCTGGCTGGTTACAGTGGGGTGTGATCTACTGGCTTTCATGGAAGCTGAGGGTTTTCGAAATCTGCTGCTAATGAATTGCTGAGATTGTTATCCAGTTTGGACAGGAAACCTGTGGTTAATTTTTATTTAAATATGTATTTGACCCAGTTCTACGATATAGAGCTGCAGATTTAGAAGGATATGGGCTGTCTGCCTAGAGCTTTGATATCTCCCCCCCCCATCTCACCTGTTGACCCCTCCCCCCCTTTTCTGGAACAGGATGGAGACCCAGCTTCAAGTACTACAACATGTGGGTGTCACTGGCAGGCGCCGTGCTCTGCTGCGTGGTCATGTTCGTCATCAACTGGTGGGCGGCCCTCCTGACCAACGTCATCGTGCTGGCGCTCTACATCTACGTCAGCTACAAGAAGCCAGGTGAGGCTGGCCGGTTCAGGTAAAGTCCAGTGGGCCTTTACTCTCACACCTGCCATGTTCGGTACACTGAGCGCAGTTGTAAGGAGTAAGGCTGCCCGGTACTGCGGCGCCGTATTATATACATGAAGTGCAGCGATACGCAGAACAAGTGCAAGGGAAAACATCATTAACGACATTGGCACACAATGTACAGGTAAGCAATGATGGAATGTTTAGAATTTAGAGTAATGCAGCTGAGTTGCATGTAAATAGCATGAATGGAAGAATGAATGAATATGAGCGATAAGTATTGGCAGTGGCAATAGTGACAAAGTGCATGACCAACTTTAGTTAATGTCCAGTTCAGTAGGGTGGGTGGCAGTAAGGAGTTCGGGGTCCGGGGGGCCGTGGGGAAGAAGATGTTAGTCTGGCGGAACCGGCCCGGATATTCTGGTACCTCCTGCCAGACGGGAGGGGGGCGAAGACTGGGAAGGGTGGGGAGGTGATGGTCCCTGTAGTTTACCAGGCAGAAGAAATGGCTGATGTTTTGGGCGTGGCGTGGTGAACATGCGTGTATCGTTCCGTTGGTCCTCCTCGGTTCGCTCTTTGAGGCCGTTCTCCGAGCGTTTGCTCTGCTGATACAGGAGAGCTCCCAGTAATGCGATTTGGGATTCGCGCTGCAGCGCTTTTAATCAGACACGCTGGATGCTTCCTTCCGCTGCCCCCCGGGTGCTCTGGCGAGCGCGCTTGCGGTGATGGGACCTGGAAAAGAAAACCTCTCATAATCCCCTAATGGGGCGTGATGAGAATCTCCTGCCATCCACACTTTGCAAGCCTCTAATTCACCAGGAAATGTTGCATGCATGTACACTATAATTTTGGCTGTGGTTCACCAATGGTGTCGTGTGTGGGTCTCAGACCCAGAATGTGAAGTTTTCTTAAACTGGAACAATGTGGCATGCAACAGGTTGCTGCACCATTCAAGTTCCTCTTAAATTATAGTTTTTAAGAGTCTTATTTACTTGTGTTGTAAATTATACTGCTTTAATTTACTGTCAGGGCGTTTCGTGTTAAGCTGTAAAACCCTGTTTGTATGACTGTAAGCGGTTAGTCAGTGACAATTAGTGTGTAAACAGAGTAGAGAATGTCTGTCGCTGCAGGGCAGGAATGTGCATGGTTCCTCTTCTCGTTTAATTTTACTCACAATAACTTGGGTTATATGATCTGAGCTTGCAAATCACTGAGGGGGGAGGGGGTGTGTTTGGGTTTGTCTTTACAGATGTTAACTGGGGCTCCTCCACACAAGCCCTGACCTATCACCAGGCCCTGACGCACACACTGCACCTCAGCGGAGTGGAGGACCACGTCAAGAACTTCAGGTACATCCTCTCTGTTGCCCCGTATATTCCTAGTGGGGGTGCAGCCTTCAAATTTGTCGTTGCCATGGACAAGAGTCCCAAAACTTAAACAAATGATTTAATCCAAAGCCTGGGGTTAAAGGTGCTTTTGTTTCCTTGAGAAGTTTTACATGTTATTAAGCTGGAAATATGCCCCCCCCTTTCCGGTTCAGCTCTATCCCACAGCAGCTTCTGTTTAATTGGTCCATCATTTAGGGTGCTGCTGCTGATGGGGCCCCTCTGTATTAGTCCCTGTTAGGGTTGCGTAACACCTGCTGCCCCTTCACACCCCCCCTCCCAGAACGAAGAGAACGAGAAGCTGAGCGCTTAGAATATTCTAGGCTTAAAATATTTTTTTTTTTGGGTCCAGATGGCAATCGGCCTCAAAGTGCTTCTAATAAATGTCAGATTTCAAGGTTTTCCTCCTGCTCTTGTTTCTGGCTCCATTCCCCAGTGTATTTGCAGACTCGTGTGCAGTAATACCTTGTCTGATTCGTGGGCGGGGCCATATTTGTCCCAGGTTACCCATGTGTGAGCGATTTTCTCTTCGAAACGACTTTTCAGCCGTGCTGTATGTTTACGAAGGTGTTCCCCGCCCACAGACCCCAGTGCCTGGTCATGACTGGCTACCCCAACTCTCGACCTGCCCTGCTCAACCTGGTGCATGCGTTCACCAAGAACGTGGGCCTGATGATCTGTGGGCACGTGCGCACGGTGGGTGGCCGATCTGCTGCGGGTCACAGCGGTGTTTTCTCATCGGTTTTGTTTGTTTTAAGTCTCTGTATCCTGTATGCTCTTCGGATCTTAAGCCTCCCTCTGGTGCTGTGTGCAGAAACGCTACGTATTTCAGTCGCCTGTAGCACGCAGCAATAAAACCACGGCTCCATTAAGATGAGCTGGAGTGCTCGGTGATGTAATCATACCGTGGTGTAAAAGGCACTTTGTGTTGCCTCTCCTGCCAGGCTGGATGAAAAGCACAGTAATCAAACCCACATTGCCTGGACGCCACCGACTCTGGCGGCCCAGAACCCCAGCAGCCCACTGGGCCCGGTCTGCAGAACAACACGTCCCTAATTGGATGTCTGATTTCATATTCCGTTGCAAATTAATCCAAAAACATGAGCCTTGCTGTACGGCCAGGGGTGAAAGTATTCTCTCATAAAAGTAATGTATTTTCCTGGCTTGGCATGGTATGACTAGACAGCTTTTCATCATGAATGGATAAATTCTAACTTTGGTATGAAGTTGCTATGAGGAGTGTTTGTCAGTTGGAAGTTTTTGTGTACTTGTGTTGCTGTCCTGGTTCTCCTTGTGCTGGGCTTGCATCCTGCTAATATCCGAAGTTGACGTGACTGTTTTGTCTCCAGACGCTTCGCAGGCCGAACTTCAAGGAGCTGGCCACTGACCAGGTGCGCTACCAGCGTTGGCTGCTGAAGAATGAAATCAAGGCCTTCTACCTGCCTGTGTTTGCTGATGACCTGAGGCAAGGTGCCCAGTACCTTCTCCAGGTGAGTCGGTGGCTGTCCATCATCCACAGTAACTGCATTGCTTGAAGATGTTGACGTCGGTGTTGACGTCGATTTGATCATTGAATTAAGGCAAAGGCTTGTATTCTCAAACTAGTGCAGTGTTTTAAGGCTTACTTTTGCCAAACCATGTTTCTCCCTTTGGATTCTGCACAGGCATCTGACTGTCGCATGAATTGTTTAGCACACGTCGTTCTTAATTGCAGTTTTCACCCAGCTCTCCTCTGACAAGGCCATCTGAGTCAGATGTCGTCTATTTATGTTGCCGCTGGCAGCCCTCTGAGAGTCTGAGCGAGAATCTGAGCCTCAACTTCTTTACAGAATTGTGCCAGAATAGTGATGCAATACACAGGAAGCTTAGCCTGCAAAGCTGGTACCATCTTGAATAAAAGGTTGAGGCTTGGTTACTGCAACGGTTTAAATTCTGACCCCCATGTCTCTTTGAAAGGCTGCTGGTCTCGGCCGCCTGAAGCCCAACACTCTGGTGATTGGCTTCAAGAACAACTGGAAGGACGGCGAGATGAAGGACGTGGAGACGTACATCAACATGATCCAGTGAGTGCAGTGCCAAACCTTGGCCTGTTCACCGATTCAGTTCCCCATTATAAAGAGAAGCTCATAATTAATCGGTTTTGGTCATAGTCTGATGCCTGTCAGGCCACTTGTGCCATCGTAAATGATCGATATTTTCCCATCTGAACTGTAGAGCAGCTTGTCCTTTGGGTGAGCAGGATAGGTAGTATATTCAGTCAGCCTAGGCTTGTAGCCTAGAAACATAGCTGGTTTAATACCAGAGTAAAGCACAATCCTTTCAATGCTGGTGGTGAATAACCTTCTAGTTGTATCAAACAGAGCAGAGGAGGAAGATGTGAGTGTTGACAGTTCGATTTACCGGTGCTTTGACTCATTAGGGCTCTCCGTTTGGCAGCCATATGTTTGAAGTACCTGCCGCTAACAGCTCTTGCTTTGAAGCCCTGTCTTGCTGGTACCACTTGCGTGTCCTCATTTGTTTGTGGCGGTACTCTCCACGGGCCGTCTGTCGTGTCCTGCCGAAAAGCGCAGATTTAATGCGCCGTGACGTACACAAGTCCACGCCATGTCACGCAGCATCCTCGTCGATTGCTAACAGACGTGTTTGTTTTGCTCCTGCAGCGATGCATTCGACTTCCAGTACGGGGCTGTGGTAATCCGACTTAAAGAGGGCCTTGACGTCTCCCACATCCAGGGTCAAGGTATGTTCCTTAGATGTTTCTTTTCTGCATTGGCTTTCTCTCATTATAAAGATGGTACTTTATCTTGAGGATCTGCCATTTTTATTAGGCTGATCCCCCTTCATTGGTTGTGATTAAGAGAAATTGCTTAAATCCTTATGAGCTAAAACCTAATGTGATTTTCTTTCCATTCTGTGATGTGTGGAATGGAAATCGCGTGATTATTGGGAGGTTTATATGAATCTTTTAATGGTCCTGAGAGGGAAGCTTATTTTAAGAGTGAAACGGGCCTCTATGTTTGCTGGGGGTGGGTGGAGGGGGTCCGGCATTGCATTCCTGGTTTTTGTTGCGTGTTGTAAACAAGTTACTGACCAGCACACAGAGCCCTTGTGTGTCCAGGAGCCCGTGTTGTTACTGTAGCCTGTTTGCTTGCAACAGGGGTGGAACGGCAGTTGGCTTGGCATAGCTGCGTGTGACGCCCCTTTTTTCTACATGCCTCTGAAGACTGTAAAAGTTCTGTTTGCAAGTCTGGGTTCCCCCCCCTCCAGCACCCCCTGCAGCCTGTCGCCTGCCATGATTTTCACCCCCCCCCCCCCCCCCTTTCAAGATGAGCTGCTGTCCTCCCAGGAGAAGACCTCCGGCATGAAGGACATTGTGGTCTCCATCGACATGAGCCGGGATTCTGATGCTGACTCCAAACCGTCGTCCAAAGCCACCAGCGCCCAGAACAGCCCCGCCATCCAGAAAGGTCTCCCAGACACCCGTTTCTGTCCTCTATTGCATGTCATTACAGCACATTCATGTTTCCAGGAGCTACGGTCATATTTCCTAGACCATAATCTAACTCAGAGATGGAGATGTGATTTTTCAGATTTTGAACTTTCTTCTCCACTATAGACTGCAGTTTAATATGAATGTTAAGATTTTCTTGACCATAAGTACAGTTTACAGGACATTCTGGTCTTTGCTGATGTTGACCTCTGACCTTTGCATCCCCAGCAATGCTTCCTTGGGGGTCTTCCGCACACATGAGTACTGCAGCGGCCCGCTGTGTTTGAATGGGGGCTGGAGGAGTGTCGGTCCCCCCCCCACCATTCTGGGGCAAAAATAACCTGACTGATGTTCCCACAGTGTGGGACAGTCCTGCTGGGAACGAGGCAGGGGGGGGGGGATTTCTCATTCCTACACCACGGTTTGTTTACTCACATTTACAGTCTAATCTCCGTTAATTGCTTCCTACCGACCCCCCCGCATGACCCTTGGGTCGCATAATGACGTTTTTGTGGGCTGAGCCCCGGAGCCCAGCGGATATTTCTCACGACTTGGTTCCATAGATCGTAATTAGCGCCACATGACTTTCTCCCCTTTTGTTGTGTGACTTAACTGACACTGACGCTGTTTTTATTGTGACAAATGGCAGCCTTTTCTGTAGCTCTTGAACCATGAAGTACCATGATGGGGAAGGTACCTTTCTCCTATCTTTTATTGGTTAAATCCTGATAGTGGCATTTTTCTCAGTGTGAACTTTCATTGTGGGCCTTCCTCAGTCTGTCAGGATCATGCCTGAAGTCTTCTGAAAGTCGGAATGGGCTGCAATATCACAGGTTCTCCTGCATCTCATTGGCCGGTGTTGGCACCCTTTGCCCC
The DNA here is from genome assembly GCA_025773925.1 of Cryptomyrus ogoouensis. Taxonomy (NCBI): domain Eukaryota; kingdom Metazoa; phylum Chordata; class Actinopteri; order Osteoglossiformes; family Mormyridae; genus Cryptomyrus; species Cryptomyrus ogoouensis. The sequence continues at coordinate 3,008,005 of JAOYFF010000116.1, read as the reverse complement.
TGATTGCCGTCCAAGTCCTCACCTGTGGCTGTGGCTCATACAGCGTTTCGTAACCCAGCAATTCTGGAGCTCTCATTGTAACCCCGGCGCCCATCGCCTGTTCTCTCGTCATCGAGGCAGCCAGTAACATCCTGTTTCCCTTCTCTGTTTAACGTTGCCCAGACGATGACGAGGACAGCAAGGCCCCCACGCAGCCGCTGTTGAAAAGAGGCAGGAACCCATCTTCCCGCCGTCCTCTGTCCTTTCAGCCTGGCTCTCTGGGAATGAAGCCCCCTGTTTCCCACATCTTCCTCGTTTCTGCTTAATGCTCGCCGGCGTCATGCGGCCTCCTCTGCAGTCTCTGCAGCTTCTAGCCTGTGTCTGTCTGTGCTCCGCTAGGGGGGAGTCTGTCCGGCCCTGTCCTTCCTCCACTCGTCCTTCACTCAGATGCCATTCCTTCTTCTTCCTTCCACGAAGATCTCTCTCTTGGAGGTCTCTTTTCACACCTTTCATGTTTACAGATTTCTTTCTTTAGAGAAGCTCTTGCACCTGGTCCCAGCAGCATGTGTGTCATCTCTTTCAATAATAATGATGATGATGATAAAAGTTCTTCTTTTATTCACTGCTACTACTATATAATAATAATAATGTATTTGCTGTAGTTTGTCTAAAATAGTAATAGTAATAACTCATTGTAGTTTTTAAAATCGTAATGTTCTCAGTAATATAATTTTTTAAATGTAGTTTTTTATAGCATAGTTTACTTTCTAGGGTCTGGTCCAGGTACAAATGGCACAGATAGCAGCTGAAATGCCCAAGGGTGCCAGGCCAGCCTCTGTTTGCCCACTTCATAGCTTCTACTTTTCCGCTGTGTTGTGTATAGAGAAGCTTCCAGATCAGACGAGCAGTATATCTGTATCTATTAATACTTTCAGCGGAGCCGTCAGGCCGTGCTTACATTCGCCTGTGGTGATGAATGAGCCCCGGCCTGAACCTCATGCGCCGTGTGTGTGTGTGTGTGTGTGTGTGTGTGTGTGTGTGTGTGTGTGTGTGTGTGTGTGTGTGTGTGTGTGTGTGT
>JAOYFF010000116.1:2947173-2963818 GCA_025773925.1 Cryptomyrus ogoouensis | reverse complement strand
CAAAGTACACTTGCTACCCAGATAAACAGCTTTAAACATTTCTTTGGACTGCCTAAGACTTTTGCACAGTACTGTAGTGTCAGCTCGGCGAGAGCCCTGCATGTACCCAAAGTGTTTGGTTTAAAGAATTGAGCTGCGTTCACCTCCCAGGTCCCCTTCCGCCCATCTGGTAGGGATCCCAGTGGCTTATGCAAATTAGGCCAGAGCTCCCCCCCACCACCCCACCCAACCCATCTGATTGGTGGGGGGGGGGAGTTATAGAGGGGACCCTTGCGATACCAACCAGTGTTTTGTAAACGGATATATCTCTAGAGGATGCAGAAATCAGATTACGGGGATGCTGTAGGGTGTCGCTGAAGACCAGATCAGCACGTTACACATTAGACATCAGAGACAGGTCTGTGACTCAGCACTAGGAATTCTTTCATAAGATGGGTGTGAATTTCCAGTAACATTACTCTGCCACTTTTGGATTTTGCAGAGATCTGAACATATTCCATTAGTATTAGTATTTGTAAATATTTGAATAGCCCTCTCCCCCCAACCCTGAATGGGTTTCATGCGAGTCTAAAGGCAGTATACTGTATTTGAACTGGCTCACAGATGTAATGCCCATGTTACTTGTATTATCAGCAGAGATTGGTGCCTCCTGGTCATCCACATGACACGGTTATTAATAAATATTAGTCTATTCGGGAATCACTTATTCTTTTCTGTCCAATAGGCATGTAGAGGTGAAATTCACTGCAGAGCATGGAGAACGACTGGTATAATGGACTGATATTGACCCAGCAGGGAGTAAAATGGCTGCAAAGATCAGGGTTACTCAACCTGTGACCTTTAAAGTGGTGCTGTATTGGAGAGCCATTGTTAATGTCAACAGATTCCACATGTCTGTGTGGCATCTCCATGGGTACCTGCAGGTTACTGTCCCGGGAAACATCACACTTTGGCAGGAGGTGAATTTTCCCAGCATGATTTGCAAGAATATCCATATAAGGAGGGTGAAGCCCTCTTCAAGACCCGTAAGCAGTTGGTAGGTAGACTGGGCCATTTCCTGCAGCATGTCAACAGTGAGTGTGGAGCGTTAGCAACTTGACTTTGTGGTTTGGGGAGTCGGTACGTGTCTGGTGGTGCCTTTGTGCTGGAGGAAATGTGGAAGCCCTTGGAATTCCTGCTCCACCCACAATGCTGTGGAATTTGGGTTAAACCCAACAGAAGTCGAGCCCTCGTGTGTAATTACAGCCTAGGATGATGGTGGTTGCCATAGACTGGTGGTGCTGAGATTCACTCTGCAAAGTGCAGCCCAGATAACCCCTTCATAAACTATTCCTATAAACGCACGTCTTTAACCACGTACTGCTGCGGAAAAATGATACAGTGATAGTGTATGTGATTTCCACCATATCAGTGATACTTCCCCTTGCTTGCTGCTCCCTTGGGGTAGAGCAAGATACTGCACCTTGTTTGTAGGTCTGGTCTGTTACACTGAAGGTGGGAGGATGCTGTGGAAATGCCTGCGGTGGATCAGCTTCTGTCTTTAGCATACTTAGTACCTCCCTTATCTTCTCTAAACCATCCCCTGGGCTTCTCTTTCTCTACTTGCAATTAATTGAAAATCTGATTCTTAAGGCAGATGGTCAGTTTGGTTTGGACCTAACATGAGGCTTGATATACATACATACCTGAGGATGTCCCATTGCCTAAAACATTATTTAAACTATCAAATTTTATTCTTTAGTCTCCGATCTCTGACCAGCCCCCTGGGGAGGCACTGACTCCTCCAGTGCAAGGGCCCCCCATGCTCCTCCGGTTTTACTAGTTTGTGTCTGGGCTGTGTGTTTGTTTTTGCATGCGAGTGGAACCACCCTGTCTTGTGTGTGTGTGCGTTTTGCCGTTCTGCACTCTGTTTTATCTCATGACCAGTTTGTGGAGTCATAGAGATATTGGACCATAGCCTCACTAACCCTGAGCCCCTTGGCATAAGAGGCACGCTGCCCTCTGGCTGATTGGCTGGGGGGGTCTCTGGGCTTGGTGAAGCTGGTGTCCCAGTGTAATCTGGGGTTTGGGGGGGTCTGACGGGCCTGGTGATTCGGGGATCTCCTGGCTTGGAACGTCCTGGGCTCTGGTCCTCCTCTCCTGGCTTCTGGTAACAGCTCTGGGCTCTTTTCACCCCCTTTCACACTTGAGGGAAGTCACTCTTCCTCTGTAGGCCTGGCCTGCTTCACACCTCCAGCTGCCATGTTGCCTCCCAGTGATCCATGCAGGACTTTGATTAAAGACGGGCCGACCATGTTCTTTTCACCCAGCCGGCCGTTCTTGTATTATCAAGCACTGGAGACTAACGGCGGGTCAATGAAACATCAATGAGCCTCTGCCCTGGAAGACGCTGCCCCCCCCATGTCTGGTGAAGGGGGCGTGGAGAGGCAGGCCCCACTGCTTTTAGCATGTCTGCTCCATAAATACATTGCCATTAGCCTAATAGCGCTGGCTCGGGTTATTTTCCGCTTTCCCCGGCCCTTTTTTGAAAGTCACTGAGCATGTGAGAAGTGCCCCCCCCACCACCCCTTTTCCCCACCAGGCCTCTGCAGAAGTTCAACCACAACACTATAATTGAGCTTCAGACCATCTCCCCCCATGTCACACACACACTATACTCCATGCCGGTAGATGTATATTTGTTTCTGTTGACCTCTGGCCCAGATTCCATTGGATTGTAATCCCGAGGGAGTTGGCTGGTGTCATGAAAAGTGAGTAATCCCAATGCATGCCAGTGGACCTCCACTCCAGTGGGGGGCACCAGAGGAGACGAACACAGGTCACTTGGTAATGAAGCTCAGGATAAAGACACTGAACCTGCAATCTTTAGATATAGGTCATGCTCGTGATGGTGATGCAGGTGATTGAGGAATAGGCTGGAAATTAGAAGTTCGCATCTCTTGGTGCCAAGTCAAGTGCATGTTAATCGTCATACTATCAACCATACTATCATGGTGCTGTTATAGGTGCTGCTGTTGTACCTTTGAATTGTGTATCAGCGTAGATCTTTTCAGACACATGCCTGGCCATTGAATGGCAGGAGGCGGGTGGGTTGAAGCTTAAGCGGTAATGTTGGTGCCAAGATGTGCAGTTGTATAGAGCGTAATATTTGCCAGCCGGTCTGTATGGGGAGCACTATGAAGGCTGGCCACTTGGAATATCAGGTGTTCATCTGTTTGGTTGCCGATCTGGATTGTCCGAGGTGACCTTAACGGCGCTGGGGAGGGGGGATAAGGCGTGTCGGTCGGAGAGAACGTGCTGCTTCTGGTCGTCACAGCCGAAACGAGAGCGCACGGCGATTCAGGCGCTGTCGGGATGAAATAGCATTTGGAGATGTACTTTTGTTCCGTCTCCTAGGGTGACAGGATCCACGGGGAGGCTCCTGAATCGAGGGCTAGGCTGCATGTACAATGTGATGGGAGAGCCATCGCTAGGCAACGGGAGCCACGGGCACCACGGAAACGCTGCTCTGAGGCGTTGGTGGAAGAAATGAAGAAATGAGGACAGAAGAGATCGTCGGTGGGGGAAGGGCGTCGGGGCTGGGGGTGACTAACGGCGCCTTGGGGGGCGGCGTGGCGGAGAGGAGAGGGGAGGGGGGGGGGGGTGGGGGAAGGGGGGAGTGAGGGGGGGGGGTGGCTGAGAGGAGAGGTTATGGTACAGGAGTCTCCTAACAAACCAGATTGAGGTTAAAGACACAAACTAATATATAACAGCCATATCAAAGCAAAATGAGTCTATTAGAGAGAGAGAGAGAGCAAGGGCATACTTGTATAAGGAACAGACGAGATGGGAATAGAAAATATAATGGCTGTCGTAAAGTAAGCAGTTTTCGGAGGGGGGAGGTGTCTGCTTGAGGAAGTAAGGAGAGGAGGAGGAGGAGGAGGAGGAGGATGTGGATGTGACAAACAGAGAAGAGCTTCTTAGAAGTCATCTAATGTTCCCATGGAGGACGTCATATCAAACAATGGCTGCCACTAGCCGACATGTTCATGGAGCAAAGCATCCATGTTCCTTCCAGCCACAAGGGGGAGTTCTGATGTGGGAGGCTTGCTGCAGGTGATAATGTATGGCATCAGTCCTCTGAAGCAAACAGGACACCTGGAGTACCTCTGAAGAACTGGCAACGGCAGACATTTTCCACAACTTACACTCTGTATCACTGTTTCCAGACGTTTTGATAGAATGAGTCCTTTATATTTTTAATTGTTCTGTTATTAATATGCTTTCCAGATGACCCCTAACTGAATTTGTTGGAAACGCACAAATTGGCCGTTTTTCACCAAGGAGGCTGTGGGAGTGAGGTGCGGAGCCACTGCGGAGCCGTGCATCTCCATCATGAAGTGGACAGCAGGAAATACACCTAGTATTACTCGGTGGGGGTCTTTACTTCAGAGATGTGTCAGTGCCTCTCGGCACGATTTTGGCCAGTTGTTTGGGAGCAAAGGTGGCCCATCACAGTGCTGCTGGGGCGGACGGCAGTTTTTCGGTCCGTTTCCGCAGGAGGGCGCCGGTGGGTTTGTGGTTATGAGGGGAGTATCAGTGTCAGGGAGGAGAGATGGGGGTTAGGGTGGCGGTGCTCTTTCAGTCCCTTGAAGAGCTCCACCCTCCATCCCCTGAGGTCAGGTGAATTCCGGGTCTCTAAATGACCTTCCAGTTATTCTGCTCTCACAGGGTTTTTTTCTGCCCGCCCCTCCCCCCCCCACCTCAAACCAGTTCCCACCTTATCAGAACAGCAACAACAAAGGCTTTCCGTTCAGTGGGGGCTGGTGATCAAACAATAGAGCATGCAGACCATAAGTTCTGTCATGGCGTGGTCATGAAGACCGTAAGCTCATTAACAGCTGACGCCCAGCAAATTATCTGAGCCCAAAGGCTGCTCATTCCTGCTCCTGGAGATCCTCCACCATGTAGAGCTTAGGTGCAGCCCTAATTCAACACACCTGATACAGATAATCAGGCTCTTCAGTAGCATCTCGGTATTAGAGCCATTTATGTTAACATCTAAAAGGCCACTCCTACGAAGCAAGGGAGCGTGTAGGAGGGAGCGCATCCGGGAAGTGTCCTTGGGCCCTTGGCTTCAGCTGTGATGGAGAGCCAGCCAACCGCCTATTCGATTTACTGTTTCTGTAAGGCCAGGAATTGATTGGAGTATCGATGAATTCAGACCGTAAGCCATGGATATCCAGTTTCAGAGACAAACCTCCGGACTGTCTTCTCGGCATATGGCCTTGGGTTAGCTTTGTGTGGGGGGCGGGGGTATCATCCCATCAGCTGATTGATTGGATTTGCTGAACATTTTGAAGGTGATATTGTAGCAAATGTCCACAAAGTTGCGACTGTAGACTTGGTTCATTAGCATTTTAGCTCGTTAGCAGTTTAGCTCATTAGCATTTTAGCTCATTAGCGGTTTATCCACCACTGAATGTTCACATTTCATGTTGCCAGTATTCGCCGAAGTAGGTTACGTCGCATACCTTGGTCAGCACTTGTACTACCAGAGAGAGTGCTCCCTGATGCTTGGCCAGTGCAGCGTAATCTGTGTGGGCGCTGGAGATGCGGCACCACGTTACGGCCAGCGTTGCGTAACACGCCGTGTGCCAGTTAACGCGGCCGTTACTAACGTGTGTGGGATGGAGCTGGGCAGACAGGCGTGAAAAGGCTGCATTTCTCGCCCACGCGCAAAGCTCACTGCCAGCAGAGCCCGGGCCCGAGTATAAAATGTGGGTGTGTGTCCCACCTCCCACGGCTCTCGTCATTCACCTCAAGATGTGGGGGGGGGGGGGCTCAAAGTGCCCTGTGTGGGCCGTCATATTCTGCCTTGTGACATGTCCCGCCCCAGGCTTTGTCACTTATTTTCTCTGCTCCTCTGGCTCAGCTTATCTGGAATCCTGTCCTTGCTAGGCGTCCCTCCATCGTCCTTTAGGACGTAGAGTTGCTTCCTGTTCTCTCAGAGGACACTTGCATATGAACGGTCTTGAGTGTGTCCTCATTTATTTACGCGGACTGTTCTGCTTATGCATTACTGCAGGTACAAGAGTTGTACCCATCCTGGGATGGGAACCTGACTCCTTCCGGCTTTGTGTCTGCTTCCGTTTCAGGTTAATGTGACACATTTAAATCCTCCGGTGCTGATTCTGTTCCAGCAGCAGCAGAACCTTTACCTCAGGTTACTCCCAGAAGCCAATAAAATTGCTGCACTTGCCGTTATTCTGTCTTCTGATTTAGTCCATGTGGTTTAACGTCAGACACTATGTGGTCTGGCATGGTTGATGCGTACGTCTCTCTTTAAGAGCCTTTTGGTGTTCAGTCACTGTGATCTGCAGCCATCTCATTAATGCTCGTTAACACGAGCGCGACTGAGAAAAGGCAGCTTTGCGACGGGAGCGATAGCAGCCCTGGGGACATACTGTACTGCGCGAGCGGCTCTGCACCGGCATGCACTGTTGCCGTGGTTTCATTGCCGCATGAATATTCTATGCTGAGTTGACACGGAATGGGATTACTGGCTCTTATTATTCAGATGAGCTTCTCTGTGGGTTCGGCAGGTGCTGATTAAGGGGGTGGGGGGGGGGGTGGCAGGGGCAGATGGAGGGCAAGGTGGAGAATATGCGGCGTTAGCAGGTGGGGTGGTTCTGATGGTTCGCAGGCCTGGTTACAGCCTTTGTGGTCATGGCTCATGCGCACGAATGGCGAGACGGAGAGGAAATCGCGCAGTGGGTTGGCAGTCTGTTGCCACGGCGAAGCCAGACCCTGTCCCTGGCATTGGAACAGTAGGGCAGTTTCTGGGTCTGAGGCCGGCCGCGGCATCCTGCACTACTCTGCTGTGATGCGTCTCCATGCTCCTCACCGGTCCAGAGCGGCACCCGATACTGGGTCCCTGGTCTAACTGACCTGGAGCTCCTTTTGTCTGGTGAAATGTTCAAAGGTGCTGCTCTTAACTGATAAACAGCACCACCTTTGGTTTGCAAAATGCATTACAGTGAAGGTGCTTCAGATTGTCAGTGCATAGTGAAGCGGTCTTAACTGTAGTGAGGTTGGTTAGACCCCCTTCCGCCCGGTTAGCCCTGTTACTGCTGTGGATGCTCACTGACTGCCTGCTTCCTGAACTCGCAGTGGGGGGGTGTCTGGGCACAGCACATGATGCTGATCACATCAAGGCCATCCTTCTACTGGGGTGTGACCGACTGTTAAGCAAGCTGGTACCACCAGTCCAGATCTCTCAGGGAGGAGGTGGGGGTTCCAGTGGAATACCCTTAAAAAGTGTTGTGGGGGGGGGGGGGCAGTGTTTCCCTGAGAGGAACATGTCCCAGTTTTGAAATAAGGCCACTTTCTGCATTATAAGATTACTGCGCAGGCACACCACACACACGCACAGATGTGTCTTGTTTATATAAGCTTATCATGCATCTGTATATTTAACTTTACTGTACTTTTCTGCATCCTGTTGCTAAGCAACGGCACTGGCAATAATATGTATGTGTGTGTGTGTGTGTGTGTGTGTGTGTGTGTGTATATGTGTGTTTGTTTTCAGGGTGTGTGTTAAGGCCAGTAGTGGGAAGGGAAAGAGCCTAAAATCCCATCTGTCACACCTTGACAAGCATACAAATGGCAGCTGTGCCAGCAGGGGGCGCCATGTGGAACCAGCCCACTTTGCTGCAGGGGTTATGAATTTCCAGCCTCTTTATCGGAGGGTGGGGTGAGGTGGCTAGGATAGAATCAGGTGAGCTGCGCAGCAGGACACGGAATGGACAGCAAATTTATTGTGGAATTTCCCTCTTCCTGGGATAGAGGCTGTCGGCACGCAGAGAGAAGCGGGACTGAGCCACGGACCAGCCGGTTTGGTGAGGCGTTACCATGGTTTCTCCATAGGGGAGTAGACGATCCAGTGAAGGAGAGAGATGGAAAGGAGGGGCAGTGGAACAGAGTACACCCCCTTATTGTGTTACACAGCCCCAATTTCGTCGTAAATGTTAAGCATTAAATGCAGACCTGTGACACCACGTAAAAGCCTCTTCTTTCACTCTCCACTCAAGGAGGAAGTGGAGGTGGAATGACAACGAGCCGCGATGGAAATGTAGTAGAATTTTCCATAGCCGAGTTTGGTTCCTGCCTGTATGTATGGCTCGGCCCATCTGGGCTGTCGGTCGTGTGGTCCGGCCACCCCTATTTCCTGGTACCAGGTGGTTAGCGTGGCGGGGGTGGACCAGCGGGCCTACAGGATTTAGCCTGAATGCCGCCCCTGTGCTGTAGCTCTCGCAGTGACGGGGTTTGTTATGGAAATCGGGGATCCCTGGGGACCCAGTTATCCCAATGCTTTGGTTCCAGTCGGCCTGGTCGCTGAATGCTGATGCCCGCCATGTCGCCCCTTGGCCACAACGATGCCCTTGCACTGATAATGCCCAAGTAATTCCTGCGCTAAGAACAACCAAATGAAAATAATAAATCATTATGTGACAGGAAATGGCGGAAAGGTGCCCGAAAGCTGACATCCACCTACATGGCACAAGTTCGATTAGTCCGCCCGTCCAAGTGGTGTAATTAATTAATGGGTCATTCAAAACAAAAGCCCGGAAAATTCGACAGGTCCCCGAGGTCCTGGATGCAGTACACGCCCCTTCGCTCTTTATGCAGTGCGATGATTTATTAATTACTCACTGTGAGGCTCGTACGTATGCCCGTCTCTGCATGTTCCTGTTTTGATTTGCAGCCAGCCTCCAATCTCCCTGGCTTTTATTTCTGATTTTCTTCATCTCCCTCCCTACTATTCCCCTTCTTCCTCATCTCTCCTGCTCCTTCTCCTGCTGACCATCTGCCCACTGCAACCCATGATCATTTATTAGCCGTGTCAAACGTGGGAGCTTCCTGTAACACAAGTCTCTGCAAGAGACTAACGTAAGTTGGTCTGTGCAGCCACACTGACGGATATTGCTGCACTGGGGTGTTTCCATGGAAACAGCCAGAGCTGTTGGTGGGGTGTCATGGGAGGGTGGGGAGCGGCAAAACGTTCACCGTGGTGACCGTTGCTAGGTTATGCCATTCAGGAAATGGCAGGACGGTGTCACCACATCAGGATTGCCAGCCCCCCCCTGTCAGTGAGGGATCACAGAGGTGATAACACAAATGGTCACTTTGGCAGAACAGTGGATGACCTGTGCACCTGCACAGACAACACGATGCCTGGTATCGTGTACAAGCTGCCCTACCCCAGCCACTGATGTATAATTCATCGTCTGTAGGGCAGACCACACTGCGGTCACCTGCCCTCTGCTGGACCCTGACCACTCTCTCCCCGGACACTGCGGGGGTCTGCTCTCTGTCCCCCAGCTCGGGCACCCCCAAAATGTTGTATGCAGTGTGCTTGTATGTCGTGTAAATCTGACACACACCATTAGTGACAGACACTCAGGTGCTCCCCAGAGGCGCCAAATGGCAGCTCTCCGCTTAAACGCCCTTCACTTATTCATTTGCTCATTGTTATCATTCATTAAATCCTTACCACATAGTACTCATTTGTTATTGTACTCGTCTGCCCTTCCAAATCTCTCCACCCATAGTCATTTGCCTTAGGGTGGGTGTGGCCTAGCCCTGTGTCTTTACAAGTAAACCTGGCTATTTATTGGGCAGTGCAGAGCAAATACTGCCCATTGTGGGTCTCTATGAGCTGTTTGGCTTGTGAGTCGCATCCAACTACAGTAGATGTGTGAATGAACAGACGGAGCCAATGAACGACCAGATGGGAGATGATGCTGCGGTGGATTTAACAGCCCTGATGCAGGGGTGCAGGGTCATTCTGTTGTACCTTTTGTTATGCCAGGTATTAATGACAGATATTTCCACTGGTGCAGCTCTTGATGTGCAGGAAGCCTCGTTAGGTAGATGTTTCTCCCATCATGCTGTGTGACAGTGCCCCCCCCCCCACCCCATCTTATGGCTTTGTTTTTACCCCCCCAGCTCTGGGGCCTGCACATGTAAGGTGGGGGTGTACGGGCCACAGTGCGACGAGTGCCACCCGGGCTTCTACCACTTCAGCAACACCGGCTGCCAGCCCTGCCAGTGCCACAACCACTCCAGCTACTGCCACCCACAGTCTGGTGAGTGAACTGCACCTATGACCTCCACAAACACAGACACACACCACAGGGCCATGTTTGTATGTGTAAGGAAACCAGGATTCCCAGGAGATTCCTGCACACACATGGAGAAGATTTACACACACACCCCCCCCCCCCCCACCCACCCAAGCCCTCTCCATCAAGTGCGGTTGTTCTTGGAGCCCATGCCCACACGTGATGGAGTAGGTTCCCTTTGTCCCTGTGCCATGTTAAGGTCGCCTCGCTGATCCTTCTCCAATCTAGTTTTACTCTGTGCGGATGCCGCTCCTGTTCCCGTGAGGCATAAACACACCAGCTCATAATCAGTGATTGTCATCCATGTGTGAGTTTATCCTTCTGACAAACATGTTGCCCCCCCCAGCTTGCTGGAGCATGACTTCATTTCTGTTTGAGCTGAACGGAACGTCCTGTGAGCCTGAGGGTCATTATGAGTAGTGCGGCTCACGTCAGAGCTGCTGCTGACTCCGCATTCAGCCTAAATGCCTCTTTGCAGGCCACAGAGGAGGACGGCTCAGGGTGCTCAGATTTCCTCCAGCTATATATAAACCTGCCCCTGCATGTACTGTGAAATAGTTTAGTGAAAGCCCACCTTTGACAGGTTGTCTTTTTTTCTGTCAGGTATCTGCTTGGACTGCCAAGGCAACACGCAAGGACCCAGCTGTGAGGAATGCAGGCTGGGTTTCTACAGGCCGCCTGATGCTAGTCTGTCGGACGATTGTGAGCCCTGCCCCTGCTCCAGCATCGCCTCCTCAGGAACCTGTCATGTTGGTGTGTGTTCCTGCCATTAATGCTTTGGGGCGTCGCTGTGGACAGCGTTTAACAGAAGGGACACCTCCTCTGTGTGCGTGTGTGTGGCCATCTGTGTTTGTGTGTGCATACGTACGTGTGTCTTTCTGTGAATCACTTTTCACGCGCATCCCTAAGTGCTGAACTGGGAGATGTGAAATTTTAATTCCAGCCAAGAGAGAATGAATGTTCCAGAAGCCAGGCTGCAACGATGCCAGTTGTCCTGTGAAGCTTTTCCTGAGGAACACTACGGCGGTTTGTCTGACACAGCATACCAAACAAACGCCATTGTCAGGATCCAGTGGAGATCTACTCACCTGACAAGCAGGAGCGACACCTACAGGCCGTTTTGAGCAGCGCCGGCGATCAGCATGATTGATTCAATTCGCGAGTGTCATAGATGCATGAATACCGGGGGGATTAGCTTGAGCTGGTGGTGTGAGAATAATGGCTCTGGTGGGGGGAGGAGAGGTTTCCCTGGCAACCATGGCGACAAAGGAGGAAGCCACTGCTTGATGATATCGCTCACGTGACAGATTTGTCATGATGAAATGTACTGATGTTCCCAGAGAGGATTCTGGGAAACCACTCTCGCGATGTCCCATTCCAGGTTGCAGTGCACAGCGTGTGTCTCTCTCTGTCCAATCAGTTGGAGGTGCCACTTGTGTTAGGGCAGTAGGGTCTGATGTCTTTGGTTCATTTGCTCGGTTTGGCCTCACTGGAGGATCTGAAATCACTCACTGGAGGATCACTTGCACGTTTGATCGCCCCTTCGATCAGCTCGACGTGCACCGGCACAGCCTTGGAGGCGACGTTTCCCGGGCAATGAGCTGCTGCGCTGTCTGAGAGGTCATATGGTTCCTGTTGCCATGGTGATGTATAGGAGCTAGACTCTGCCCCGAACCTAAGCAGGGGTTAAAGGTCCCTCATGCTACAGTATCCCTACAGACTGTGTGTAGCTCAAAGGGTTAGAAAGCTGTGCCTGTGATCTTAATGTTATTAGTTCAGATCCCAGTGTCAGCAGAGTGATTTCACTATTGGGCCCTTTAGCTGAAGCCCTTAACCTCCAGGGACTGTCTGACTGTCTGCTTTCTCAAATGTACTTAGGTTTAGTTAGCAGCACTGCAAACTAAGTGAATTGTAAGTCATAAAAGAATTATGTGTGTGTGGTCTGAGGTTGGGGTTAGGCTGCGAGAAAGACAACCATAATTAATGATTAAACAGGTGTTCTTAGCCTCAGGAAATTACCTGAAGCTGAGTCACCCCCCACCCCCACAAAAAATCAGAAAATAACTAAATTACTAGCATTATTACACTTTTAATGAGGGCAGTGGGGACCGCAGTTGTGTTAAATTATGAATTAATTCCTCATTCGCGCGTTCTCTCATTAACAGTCTCTAAGGATTTCAGGAGTGGGCCCAGCTGTCAGACGAGATCCAGCGGAGGCCCGGTCTGGGGTGGGGTGGGGTGTAGGCAGCTGTCCCAAGAAGGTGTGGGGCACTGGCACAAGTTACGTTTATCTGAGAATTGCTAATTGTGTAACAATAAATATACCTTTTGTAAAGGTCTGTCTCAGCGGTCACAGTGCCCTAAGGCACTGTGACCGATTCCTTAATTACATCTGCTGATGTTTGTTTTAATGGTCTCCGGGGAGGTTTATGGTGTCTCTGGTCATTAACGCTCCGTCATCAAATACAGCCAGGCACATTAGTGGGCCTACATCTCCTCCCTCCTACTGTCCTCAGAATGGGCAGAAGTATGTGGCTCATCAGGTTAGGGTACTGTACCTGTATATGCCACGGTGATGGCTCTTAATGAATGAGTCAGGCTGTGTATAGTCTCACCCTGATCGCTGGCTTGATTTAACATGTTTTCTTTTTGGGCGAGACCGACCTGCTCTCGGGCTCCAGGCTGTGATAGTTTCTATCCCCGCACTGATAGGCCAGTTTTTTGTGAAGACTCGTGGCAGGGAGGCTTTTCCAGGAGGGAGGGCTCATTTAAATTCCTCTGCATTAATTGTTCAATGTTTTTGCATTTTTAACCCTCTGGGGTTAAAAAAAACCCTCTGCATCGTCGGCAATGCAGCATACTTTTCGCGTCTATTTCAGTTTATATCTCGCTGAAATCTTAATGTAGAATCATGAAAAAAACTGGATAAATCCGTAATCCATCTTCTTTTCAAAATGTCTATTGTCGGAAGTATAAAATTTTTTAAAATTAGGTCAAATCTGACAAAAAGTAAACCATTTCACCTTACTTTGTTTTACCTGCATCAGGGGCGTGTAGTACCGCTGTCACCCGAAGATCGCTATTCACATTCTAAATAGCCGCATTAGCGCATATTCAGATCGCATTCGCATGGTAATCTGAAGAACAACACATGAAAGTTGCTACATATTCAATGAAAGGAGCCAGAAATAGTGACATGAGTTAGCTTTATCTTATTTAGTTATCCAACTGAATGTTTTAACTACACCATTTAGTCATCTTCATGTAGCCAAGACTTTGGTGATCAGATATCTGGGATCAAAACAAAATGCCAGCATTGCTTACTATGTACTTTTATAATGCTTCTGCAAGTGTTCCAAACTGCATTTTGAAATGTCTATACTTTGATGTCAAATTACAAACTTAACAAAAATATTTACAGTATACATTAAAATAAAGATGAGTGTAATGGCAAAACAAATATATAAGAAATAATTAATTTGCCATGAATTAAGTTTGATATTTGAAAAAATGTGTGATCATGCCCCAGTCAGTGAAAGTGTGTTTCCTACCCCTAGACCCCAGAGGGTTAAGATGGCCAGCACTCACCTTCATCTTTATTCTGGATAGGCTGTTGGGTCTTCAGGTTTACTACCTAGCTTTCAAACATGACTTTGTAGCCTGAACCGCTACGCCACCTGGTGGACAGTTAACTGTGTCTGGTGCAAGGGGGGAAAAGTCCTTCAGGTAGAACTAGGCTGCTCTAATGGCCTTGTGGAGACACTGACATCACATTGTGTCTCAGACACTGCTGTAAGTCCTGCTGTGCTCCTGGACTTGTCTCCCAGAAGGCATTTTGGTTACATCCTGTACACTAGGGATGACCTCAGTCATGTTGAGCATATGGCCTCAAACAGGCTATTCCAGCAGGTAAGGGTTGGTGGTGGTTGGGGGGGGTGGGACTGTTTTAGTTTAGTTTTTGTCATCTGAGTCAGCCTTGCTTTAAGCCCTTTTAAGACAAGACAAGATGAACTTAATTGATCCCAGGGGGAAATTTTTGTGCGTACATTAATGAGATATGTAAAGTGCAGACGAAAAACATATAGCACCTAGCTGTACCAGTAACTTCTTGGGTATGTATAGATATATGTCCAAGGGCTTAGTCTGTCGGCTCTTGTGTTCAGGTGGAGCATGCAGCCGTTGGCCGCAAGGCCTCTGAATGAGCTCTCTGTTATCCTGCAGCCATTCTGTCATTCCCCTTTTGAAATTCCGGAATTTTTGCCCCAGGAATGTCCAGGAATGCTTTTGTCCTTTGTGTTCCACTGGCCGCCGTCTGTTCTCCATCCGTCATGCCACAAACCGGAGGAGGAAATAACTGGTCCTTGTCACGCCACGGCACGCCGAAGGGGATCTTCTGCCACTAGGTGGCGCCGGGCATTCCTGGAGTGCCTTTGCTGTGGTGGGCGAGTGCTGTCTGGCTTCCCCTAGCATTCTGAGATTTTCTGTCTTGTGTGGATATGGGGCTGGTGAGAGACAGCAGGGCGTGTAACAAGATTCAGGGTGGGGATGTAAGGGAGAAGCTGGTGGTGTAGCCTGAGCTGCACTGCCTCAGTGGCAGGTGAGCAGAATGACGCGGCCAGGCCAACAGTATCCCATCCTGAACAGCTGCAGGGTGGACGGGGACACAAAACTATTGTGCCCTATGTTAAAGGTAGGAGAAGTGCTTAGGGTGCCTGAGAAGAACAGCAGCTAATCGAATCAAAGCTTATTTATCAGACACACAAGGGTAGAGGGTGTCCTGGTGCTATAGTTCAACAAGTAGAGCTTTGCACTGCCAATGCAAAGGTTATGGGTTCAAATCCCATGGAGCGCATATATTGTAATTCCATGATATTGAATATACGCATCAGATAAATGTAAATACGACAGTGAAATAAGTTTCCCAATAGTAAAATAATATGAAACGGTTAAGGATTAAAAATATAATAGAAAAGAGGAGGGGCAGGTAAACTTGATCCTGGGTGCTAATATTCAGCAGGTTTTCTGTCCCACCTGAGGACTTGCTCTCTGCCTGAGGTCAGGTGTGGTTGAAAGTAGATTTTGCAACCTTTTCTTCACTGAATTCATGCTAGTCGCTAGTATAAATCATGTTTTATTTAATGTGGTGAATTTCTTTGCCCATGATTGTTTTACCATGATTAAGAAAGGCCAATATAGTGGGGGAAAAAACCACATTCTTTAGAGAATGGGCTCAGTGACCCTGGAATCAGGATCTGGCAGACTGGTCAGGGTGGTTGAAGACCCAGGTGCAGTGTAGCATCGTGCGGCATAACCATGGCAGCTGATTAACAAGAATCACACGTAGACCAGGAGGGAGGGCGCCCTCTGGTGGCCATGCTTTGGCCCAGACATCACTGTGGTTTAAAACCTCCATCAGCTTCCCCTCCACATGCTGCGACTGTGCCTGTCAAACTGGGATGGGGGGACTGCTCCTTGTGGGTCAGGATGGTCGTAATACTGGCTCCCGGAAGTGAATCTGTGAGGAGTTAATAATGTACTTCTTGAGTTTACGCTGGGCCTTTCATGGATCAGCGCCCCGTTTTGACATTACAAAGGTAGATAACACCCCCCCCCCCCATCACGCCATATGACCGAGTCCTGTACCCTTCCAGGTGCCAATGGGCTCCCAGCATGTGACCAGTGCCATGCAGGTTACACCGGCACCACCTGCGGGCGCTGCGCAGACGGCTTCTATGGTGCCAGCGATTCCTGCCGCCCATGTTACTGCAGCGGTAACGCAGACCCTGCCACAGCACCCCGCCTCTGCCACCCCGACACGGGCCGCTGCTTGAGCTGTGCCAACAACACAGCAGGGGTACACTGCGAGCTGTGTGCGCCGGGGTACGCAGGCGACGCCCTCGGGAGAGGCTGCATGCCTGCAGGTGAGGCCCATCTTTGGTAGAGGTACAACAGCAGGCCTTCCTTTGGGATCTGCAGCTGCTCTGCATCCCGAGTCGGCCCACTGTTACTGGATGTTTCTTCTTCCCAGATTAAATCAAACCAAACCACTTTGTGCTACACACCTGCAGCGACAAATGAAACATTACAAACAAGCATATGCAAAACATGGGGCTGGCCCAACCCTTTTCAGGGCCCTAAGCAAAGTCTGATTTAACCCAATTGTCATTTGCCATCTTCTTTCCCATTGACAGGTCAGATGGACCCTTGGGGCCGCTGGGCCCTTAGTGGCTGCATAGTTTGCTTATGCCTCGGCTGGGCAAACTGTTTGGCCCAAGTGCCACATAAATATTTCTTATTGTAAAGGGGTGGGGGACTTCCATTACAGACTGGCTAACTTAAATTTACACTGCGTTCCAAATTATTATGCAAATCATATTTTTCTCAGATTTTCCAAATTACCTGTATGAATTGCAGTCATTGTAATTTTCCAGTCATCAACTATTAGAGTACAATTGAAAGGTTTTTGAACAAACTGCCCA
>JAOYFF010000116.1:2933085-2947073 GCA_025773925.1 Cryptomyrus ogoouensis | reverse complement strand
TTTGCCTTTAATTGGACACACCTGCCAAACTAATTAGCACAGGTGTCTGCAATTGCTTTCAGTGATATAAAGAGCCCCGACACACATCACCATCCATGAGTTCAACTGACAAACAAAAAAATTCTTACCTTATCACTCCTGAACACTTTTTGCATAATAATTTGGAACGCAGTATAATATACAACGTATGTGTACTAACATGATGAAGAAATACAACTATTAATAAATACGTATAAAAATATATTATCTGAAAATGAAACGTTGTGCACTGTCCCCATGGTCTAATGCTCTAAAGTACACTTTATTGTTACTTATGTTATGTCTATGTTACTTAGTTTTACAGTCATTAGTGGGTTTATTCAACCCTTTGTACTTTGAATGGACAATTAAAATATATAGCAAACAGTTTTATGAGAGCACAAAAGTATTGTGAGCTCTAGCAAAATTGATGAGGAAAAACTGCTAAAATAGGATTTCTGTTCACAGAGAGCAATGCAGCTGTTCACACTGTGTGTGTCATGTAGCAACTTGGGTAACTATAAAAACAATGGAATATGCAAATGAAATAAAGGATACTTTTTTAACTAGCTGGCTCCACCCTAGCTTGTACCTTGGGTCGGGCCTGCAGTTAAAGAGGAGGAAAGTAAATATAAATAGCATTATTTTAATATGAATGTTCACCTGGCGTGGGGGAAAAGGTCCATGTCATTGGTTATGGTGTTATAGGGGTGGAGCTAATTGGTGTCTGTCTTTTGCTCTACTGAGAGTTGTTTCTCAAACATTCGCCTGCCCATGCTGCTAAGTCTTATCTCTGTGCTGTTCTGCAGCGAGGGCACCACCCACGCCCCCACCTCGAACCACCACGACCGTGACAACTACGGCACCCGTCGCACCGGCCGCTTCCCCCAGTGATCGCCAGGGTAGCGCCACCAAGTCAAACTCCAGCAGCCCATTGATGCCCACCCCGCTGGGCGGCACCGTGGACAACTCCACGGCGACTGTTGCCGTGGTCACCTGGGCCCAGTTCAATGTCATCATCCTGGCTGTCATTGTGGCGACTGTAGCCCTGCTGATGGGCGCTGCCGCCGCAGTCTATGCCTACCGCGAGTACCAGAACCGCAAGCTGAATGCACCATTCTGGACTATCGAGCTGAAGGAGGACAACATCAGCTTTAGTAGTTACCATGACAGCCTGCCCAACGCCGATGTTTCGGGTCTCCTGGAAGACGAGGCTGGCCAGGCGGCCCCCAATGGCCAGCTGGCTCTCAGCAGCCCTGCCAGTGTCTACAAGGTGTAGGACAGGGGTGTGTTCCCTTGGCAATGCCCTGCGCCACCCCTGGGCGGGCAGAGACTCCCTTGGGATAAATTTTTTGATAAATGTCAGGTGGGACCCTTCAAGAGAAGCTGCCGAAGGGGATGTGTGGCTGGGTTTTTAAAAAAAAACATTCTGAGTCCCCGACCAGCCGGTGCACCAGACTAAGGATATGCACAGACCCCCCCCCCCCCCCAACCTTTGAGACCTTTCCCTGACCGGAGACCTGTGGTATGTGCACCTTATAGGAGATCTGGGGGGGGGGTGCTGCCCATTGGCTCCCAGCTGGAAATGAGTGGTGCCCCCATGTGGAGAGGCAGTGTAAAGTACAAAGGACCAGCTGGAAATGCACACATATGCACATGTACGCATTCTCACATACACACACAGACACACTTATTTAAAACACAGAGGAATATTTTCCTCGTGAACTTTTGAACTTTGCATTAATGGGAAAAGGGCAATAAACAGGACAAGCAAATAATGAAAATGGATGAAGATAACATTTTTAAGCCTGACTAATATACTGCACTGGTGAATCTTCGCGGAATCTCTGTCTTTTATGAATGTCTTCATCTAAACTTTTTCCAGGTATGACTTGGACAAATACCTTGAAGGTTAAAAAAACATAAAAAAATAAATAAATGAAATTCCACCGGACTTGCTATTCAGCACTTTGACGCTAGAGAGCAGTGCTGTCTCAATACTTGCGCTGTCCTGCTATGTGACACGTTCTGTAAAAGAATCTTTACCCCGGAGGAGTGACATTTTTTGGGGGGGGGGGCGTGGGGGGTGATCTCAGACATGTCCATAACACTGCAGGGACGCTGCCTATCACCAGAGGATAAGAAGAAGATAAGAAATTGAGGAAAGAAAAACATGTTTTAGTGTTAAAGAACTGAAAAGAACTGGCACAGATCGTAATTTTATTAGCTTTATTTTTATTTAATTTATTGTGTTGTTTTTAATAATCTTTCATTGCAAGAACATGTTGCACATTTCTTGTACTGTTCTGATTTTTGCCGTTGTGGTTGGTTGCTGAACATCCGACACTGTGCCGAAGGCAGACTAAACTGGATGTGCCCACTCTGGGTGCTCTGTGTGGTTTGTAATGGTAATGGACTGTTCATTCATTTCTATGGGAAAAATGCTAATGCTAACTATGACAACCTTAACCCCTACCCAGCCCTAACCGTAACCATTTTTATAAAATAGAGGAAACATAAGGTAAGGTATTCCTGGACCACACACACACGGAAAGCTGTTCCTGAAAAGTCTGTTTCTATTGACTTTTTCACTTTTCGCTTAGCCTGTGTGTGTGGGGGGGTCAGGCTTTGCATGCTCTGCAAGTCTGAATTGCACTGTTAGTGTGTGTGATTTTGTTCATTTGCAGGGTCCATGTGCACAGTAGGTGTGCTCGGCAATGTGCATCCTCTGGACACACCCACCTGCCTGCCTCGGGGTCTGAGAAATTACAGCCACTCCAAGTCCCTTGTAGCCTGTAACCCTGGGAGATGTCCCTTCTTGGTCGAGGGCATACTTATTACAATGAATTTCTTAGGTATTTGGGGTTTTACCAAAACTGGTGTGATTAATCTCATGCTGGTACCTAGGTGGCCATGATGATTCCATAATGAGTCACAGTCCTGCTACTCGTAGGTTCTGCTTGAGCCTGTGTCCCCATGTAACCCTTCGTTTCCGCATGAAATTCCTGACCCAAAAGGGCAGCCAGTGTCTTTGTGTCTTGGGTTTCCTCCACCTGAGTATTCAGACTGCCGTTGAGTTGTGTGTGTCATGCAGATTGATGAGGAGATGCGAAAGAATCACAGGGCCTCTCCCCGCCCCCACGGCTGATGAGCTCGCCATTGCCTTGTAGCGTGGTTCGTCTGTCTGCATGAAAAGAGGCGTATTATCAACTTGTGTATTCATTTTTGCGGTAATCAGACTCCATGAGTAGAAGTTGATAATATATTGAAAATATTGAATGTTGCATATTTGTCCAGAAGAATTTATTTCAGCGGTGGAAAGTCTGAACAAATATTGTGCAAAATATGTACGGCATATATAAGTAAAACTCGATATGATAGCAGATAAAAAAACTTCCAGTGAGAAACCAGCTTATGAAATGGTCCATCAGTAATGGCAGATGGCCAATTCTGAGAACTTGCACAGGTGTGTTGATGTTATTGGGATGTGTGGGTATGAGGCGTTTGGGCAACATGGAATCTTTGTAGATCCTTCTAGCTTAACCAAGACAGATATTTACATCCATGATAAAATCTTAAAAAAACGTATCGGAACATGCAAAATGAAAGGATGATATTCCATTTGCTGATCTTTTGGAAAATCATTGACTGATTATGACTGGAAAACGGTCTTCCATAAGGGCAAGATATAGCTGCAACCAGAAGTGTTTTTGGGAGGCAACAATAATCCAAAGTACAGGCCATACGACGGAAACCCCCGTCTCCTCCTAATGCTTAACGCTCCTGAGATGGGACTGGAAACAAATAGCCAGTATTTAACAATCAAAAAAATATTACATAGACTGATGTCTTTCTAGTGTTAAAAGTAAAAAGGCATATTAAAAAATATTATAGTCTAGCATATATTAAACCAGACTGACATGATTATGAAAATGCCTTTAGTAAGATATTAAAAATAAAATCTTAAGGGAACACAAAAGCAAATAATTCATAATCACAACACAGAACCGGAACAGGTCTCCAGTTATTTAATCACAGTGCAAAATGGTTTTGGAAATTATGCATAATCTTTGTTTCCCTTGTTGGTGACACATTTAAGCTTTCCGGCATGGTTAAATCTACGTGACATTTGAATGTATGTTGAAAAATTGTAAACTCTCAACTTGCAGTGACCTATAGAGAGTGAAACTCACCACTGGACAGGAGAAAACGGTCACGGAACTTGCAGGAAAGTTAGTAGATTCATTCCTTGGCCTTTGTTTATAGGTTGTAAATAATAATGGCAGCAAGTCGCTCAGTGAGCTGAGCCTCTGTGCCTGTGAGCAGAAGGTCACCGTTTCAGCCCAGCCTCAGCACGTCTGCAGGTCCTTAAGTAAGGCCCTTAACTCCCAGCTCCCTGGGTGCTGCTATGGGTGGCTGCCCTTCGTGGCCAACTTGCTCTCGCCTACAGAGAGGCGTAAAGAGAATTTCTCCACGGGGATCAATAAAGTATCTAATTATTATTATTATTATTATTATTATTATTATTAACTGGTGATCACTAATTTTTCTAATGGCAGGTTTTCTTTTCATAATGAAATGAAATCATTCCCATGTGATAATGTTACATTTAGGTGTTACTGAATCCCCTCAATCGACATCTGAACCCAGCATTGGTTCCCAAGATGGAATCAAGCTTCTGTTCACCCTCTTCATGATAAGTGTGAGGGTGATGTAGGGCTGAGGGGGGTGGGACACTGCACCTTTAATCAGCAGGTCAAAGATTCAGATCTCAGGCTCAGCTGAGTGATTGAAGCCCCCCGTGCTCCAGGGACTGTCTGACCCTGCTTATTCGGAATGTACATTGCTCTGTGTCTGCATAAAAGTGTCTACTGATCCCTATAAAGGCCAATGATCCCCTCCTCATTGTGGGATTGTGGATCACTTAAATCTGGCAAACTTTCCTACTCGATTGAGTAGCACTGTGTATGATGCCACTGGAAACATCTTCCATTTGGTTTGGGCTTTGAATCAGGCAATCTGCAGGGAATCTAGCACACACACACATACCCCCCACCCCTCCATCGCATGAAAGAGCTCATCATCCTCTGCCCAACACCCACTGTGGTTTCTAAAGAGGGCAAAACATCTGCTGAAAGGAGCTGATGCTGCACAAAACACAAGCTACGAGTTAGTGTTTGGGACTGAGGTTTTCAGCCGTTTGATTAGAGAACTCGCTGAATGCCACAAGGTGTGACGATTCCACAGGCTGTGAAATACACACTGAAGGTATAATTCAACATGAATGCAGAGAAAGCTGGTTAGAATTTGTTTTCCTTAAAATTTTATATACTGGATTGTCATTAAAGGTAATTTTGATAAGAATTTTGCATTTATGAAACCGTAACCTAGACACCTAAACTACTTCTCGTGTCAATGATGATGACTTTAAACTCCAAAATTCCTGCTGATGTGATTAAAAATGTTTTTTTTTATTATCCTTGTAAACGCTAGACATGCCTTTTTACCTGGGAAATCTCCAGTCAGTCACAGTAGGGTTTGATTCAGTGGGAACCAGCAAAATAGCCAACATTAAGATTAACTTGACTGATCCTGGGGGAGATTCTGGTGCATTCAGCCGCAAGAACATAATGCAGAGACACACACACATAGAGTGCATAACTATCAAAGTGCAAAGACAGTGTACATAGTGCAAACAAAGTAAATGTAGTGCATACAGTACACAAACACAAAATATACAAATAAATGAAATATTCTGAAAACAATGTTTTACTAAAAATAAAGATAAGAATAGAGTGCAAATAAATTATGTGCAGTTAGGACTGAATAAGAATATCAATTATGTCAGTGTCAGAGTGTTCTTGGAACAATGCAACAGGATTTGACCCGACAACCTTCCAGTCATCGGCACAGCATCCTAACCCAGTCACCACACATCGCCCCTGAAGTGGGGGTCACAGCCTAATGTTTGACAATACTCCTTATGTTTTCCTGTGTTAATGTTGTACTATTGTTGATATCAGTGTCCATCTTTACTTGCAAGCTTCCGCCATTGGGTCATCCGGAGGGTAGCCTCTGGGGCTGGAGGTTCAAATCCCAGTTCTGCTTTGTTTGTGTGGAGTTTGCATGTCCTTTCTATGTTGTGTGGGTTTCCTCCTGCAGCCAGAACTCATGCGGAATGGTGAATCTGTAGTGTATGCGTGTGCATGTCATGCACGATGGACTGGCATCCTGTCCAGGGTGTCCCCAGTCCATAGTCCTGTGATGGACTGGCATTGTGACGATCAGATATCATGCCCAGGGTGTCCCCTGCCCTGTGCCCCTTGATGGACTGGCATCCCCTCTAGGATGTCCCCTGCCATGTGCCCTGTAATGGACTGGCTTCTCGTCCTGGGTGTCCCTTGCCATGTGCCCTGGACTGGATGATGGTTGGAAGATTACAGCTGGTGACAGCAGGTACCATTGTATCGTAACATTATTCAGAAGTCGTCTTGCCTGAAACCTGGGGTGGCAGTGCCGTAGCTGTTCCCCCCACCAATCCTGTCTTAGATAAGCAGATGTGCGAGATGAATGGACATAATTCAAAATCAGTTCCAACACAAGAAAGTATAGTTATAATAATATGCACTGTAGAGGTGCGGTTTATAGCACAAATTAAATTCAGAGTAAGTCTGGCATAGACCCAAAAGAACCCCCACCCAAGGTAATCAAACAGGAAAGCCTCCAGTTACGCATGAAGAAAAACTATTGGTCCAGAGTTATCAGCCAAGTTGCTGAGGGAAAATGTGTACACGGATTCCCTGGGTGAGCAGGTGTGTGTCAGAACCAGAGTGGGATTCTTCAGATGCATTATGTTTTGTCAAAACAATATTTTTAACTGCAATGCTGACAAACAAATATATACATATTTTTTTCGAAGGCCTCTCCCTTGTCACACTCAGACACCTACACATGTTCTAAGAACAGGAAATAGTGAACATGACCATCCCACATAAGTCACTGGATTACACAAACTAATTCATAATTCTCCCCCAGATGTTTGTTGGATTATAAAGCTGAGAATTCTCACCTTTTCATTTACTGCTTATGTAAGCATAAAATCTTAGTATGGCTTTGTAGGATAAAGGTCAAATTATGTGTTAGTGGGACTCGTACACTCAGAACGAGTGTACGAATCATGTCCCAGTTTCTCTCCTCCTGCGCTCTACATTAGGAAAGCTGTCTTGAAGTTCTAGCATCCTCAAGGGCCCTCAAAACCTCCAGCATGGCAGCCTAAGGTCTGGGAACATGACGACAAGTTGTTAAAGGAAGTATCATAAGAAGAGCGAACAGCAGCCCTCTCTTTCAATTACTCCCACTAAATGGACACATGATGGGGCACTGTGTGGCTATATGGGTTTAAGTTCTGATTAGAGGGTTGCTGGTTCAAATCCCATTATTTCCAGACTTACCACAAATTTATATTTGAATTTTGCCAAACAATACTTGGCATCTCATATGCAGTGTGTACCATTGACGGTTCTGGATCTACTGTTGTCTCTTCACCTGTCAGAATTAAATTTTTTCACCATTTTAGCTTGCAGAGTTTATTCATGTCGCATAACAGGTATCTTTTACAGAAGGAAGCATGTTTTATTGTTAGTTGGTACAGCTAGATATGGTTTCTTGCTCAGGTCATTCAGACGATGTGCCTTGCTTAGAGACTAGACAGCATATTGCTCTCACTGTTCCTTACCCACTGTCTACCCCTCTGCATGATGGCAGCTGTGAGCCAAACAGGGTCAAAGTCTTCCTCCTGCATGCTATGTTAATCCCGACAGCCAGAATCAGTACTGCACTGAAGGCAGCCAATCGACAGCTTTCCTTTTGAACTTTAAATCAGAGGTGAGTGTTTCTGTCCCTGAAAGTAGAGCAGAGAGTCTCGTGGCTCCTCTTCTCAAGGGAGCTGCTTTCCCTCCTCGCTTACAGGCCACAGGCACCCTTTCAATGTGAAGGTCAGGAGTTTCCCGTCTGCCCCAGATGGGTAGGACATCAATCCTGGTACCATGCACATATTTTGCCTTAGACGTTGACTCAGGGAGTCACATGCTAAACTAGCACAGGAAAGCAAAACACAAAAAAAGGCTGTATCAAGTGAGCCATATCCTCTGAGTCACATCTCAAGTAGCACATGACAAAATCTGGCATAATCCTCATCTGGTGTTCCTCCCAAAACCTCTGGGCCAAGTGCACCGTCCTTTGCATGTAATAGGTCTCTCTCATCTTTCCATACTGATAGACACCTTGAGATCTTGGGGTCAGGGTTCACAGTGACTCCCAATGCATGTAGACCAGGATTCCAAAACACACGGATGAGGTACTGAAGAGATGTATTGCTTTATTACTTTCATTATTTTACAACCTTTGGCTCACTGCACTGGCTAGTGGTTACATCATACCGGACTCGTGATGGTGCACCATGCTAATTCCTGAGTTTGTGCAGGGTCTTTTCCAGTATCTGGTGATTAATGAGGAGGCCATGGTGCCATACAAAACAATCAGTCCAGACATGAACACAGTGGATAAGGGCAGTTGGCTCAGTCCTCTTAGTAGCCTATGCTTGGCTAAGGATATTGTTGTAAAAGCCAGGGAACTGAGGACAGACGGGGGGAGATGAGGACATAGGAAAGCACTGGACCAAAGAGTGGGGTGTGGGAGACAGAAAAGGGATAGAGGCAGGAGGACAGAGTAGGTTAATATGAGAATAGATGCCATGAAAGCTAAGAGAATATGGAGCTGTATTTTTTGGAGCATAAATAGTTATATATGTGCATGTTGTAATTGATACTCTTCCACCCATCCATGTTCTATACCCGGTGGTCCTATGCCAGATCGCAGGGGTCCCGAGCCTATCCTGGAAGCTATGAGCGTAAGGCAGGGAATAACTCCGGACAGGGCACCAACCCATCATAGGTTACACTCACACACACAAAATGTTGTAATCGCCAGTTATCCTTAACATGATTTATGGGGGGGAACCAAAGAATCCAGAGGAAACCTCATGACACCACAAAGGGTGAACATGCAGGGTTCACAAAGAGCCAGGATGGAGACTTAAACCCCAGTCCTAAAGGAGTACTAACCACTGCACTCATCATATAATAAAATTCACCAGAGCTCAACAGGCCAGGCTGCTCCTAAGGTGAGTTCTGGGGAAACCCCAAGTGAAGCCCTCATTGATGGCAGTCTGCAGGGCTCAGAACTCTGATCCTTTCTCTTTTCGATAAAACAGCTCTGGAATGGTCGCCTCATCTCACAGCTGCTCTCATAATTATGTGGGTCTTCTCTTTTCTATATGCACACCAGAGAGGTCAGTTAAGAGACTGTAGAAGGTTTCGCTGTACCATCTGTGTTAAACATACTGAAAAAACACAACACTAATGTGTGGTCGGTCTCCAAACCACACTGCTGCTTGTCCAGAAACAGTGCTGCACCAATTTGTCCAGTGGCCCAGAGCATTCAGTAACTGCTTAAAAATCAAATGCTGTCCAAACATCCTTGCCAATATTAAGAGAATGAAACCCAAGGGACGTGACAGCCTAGATAACAGATTAAATAAGTTTATATAGAGATTGATGACAAGAGTACATAGAAAAGCACACCGGACACCTTTCTCTCTGCATAATGAATGGCCATGTAAAGGAGTACATGAAGAGCTGCTGGACATAAAACCACTTTATTGGTTATCTTACACAATAGGATTGCATTGTAATGTAGGTTTATGAGTAATTGGCAAAGAAGACCTAGGGACGGAACATTGGAGGGAATCATCAAAGATAACCTGGGAATGGAGCATTGTAGGTAATCCACAATGATAACCTAAGAATGAGATTATTGCATTTAGGGCTCTTTCATGGTTTCATATTCCTTTCATGTTTTATCCATAGTCCTTAGGATGATACATACACTGTATCAAGGGTGGCCAATCTTAACCAAGAAAGCGTTGCTATGTATGTGGGTTTTCGCTGCAGCTGCCTAATTAGATTACTAATTATAGGACTGATTGGCTGATTTGTAGAGTCCTCACACCTGCATTTCAACAGCTGACCTAAAGGGTATCCCAAAAACCTGCATACACACTGGCCCTTTGTGGATAAGATTGCCTACCCCTGCACTATATAAACAAAACTATTGGGACACCTGGTTATTACACCCATAGGATCTGTTATGACACCCCATTCTAAATGCATAGGCATCTATATGGAGTTGGTTCCGCCCTCTGCAGGTATAACACCTGCCACTCTTCTGGGAAGGCTTTCCACAATATTTTGGACTGTGTCTTTGGGAATTTTTCCCCATTCATTCAAAAGAACTTTTGTGAGGTCAGGCACTGACGTTGGACATTGTAGTTCATCCAAAAGGTGTTTGATGGGGTTGAAGTCAGGGCTCTGTACGAGTCAGTCAAGTTCTTCCACACCAAACTCATCCAACCATGTCTTTATGGACCTTGCTTTGTGCACTGGGGCACAGTCATGCTAGAGCAGCAAAAGGGCCTTCCCCAAACTGTTCCAACATAGTTGGAACCTTAGAATTGTCCAAAATGTCTTGGTATGCTGAAGCATTAAGACCCACCAGACCCAATGGCAGGTCAATAATGAGTGATGTCATGTAGCAATTAAATGGTCACACTTTACATAACAACATGTGTCCTCTACTGCTTATTATTACTTCACTAATGAATTATGACTTTTATCTCATCAGTGTCAATTCCTGAACAGAATTCATCTGTATTTCTATTTCAGCAGCAACATAAAATGCAGAATGATTAATGACCAGGTTTGCAGAACTGCTGTTTTTTCCATAACTGTTGTTTTCTTGTTTACCTGAGGCATGACATTTCTTTAACCTACATACAAACACACATGCTCACATATATATATATATATATATATATACACAGATACATACATGCGTGTAAACAAATGCACACATACATGTAAACTCATACATACATAAAGCATAAGCCATCCTTTGTCAATGTCCATGTTTTGATTAGTTCTGAATATCTGAACTGGCAAAATGAAAAGCGATTTTCGCAGTATTTTTCAGTTTCTTGTAATCCATCTTTGATGACTCATTATGATGACATAGATTGCATGTCTACAGCAACACAGCTGCAGAGGCACATTTACAAGGGCACATCTACAGAGGCATGTCTACCGAGGCACGTCTGCAGGGCATGTCTGCAGAGGCACATTTGTATAGGCACATATACAGAACCACGTATACTGAGGCACATCTACACAGACATATCTAGAGACATCCACAGACATGTCTACAGAGGCATACCTGCTGAGGCATATCTACAGAGGCACAGCATGTCTGCTGTTGCACGCATACAGAGGCACATGTACATAGGCACATCTACAGAAGCACGTATATTGAGACACATCTACAGGCACGTCTACTGAGGCACTCCAACAGACGCGTGCCCAATTCACACAGGGCTCCTTTCTTATGGATACTTTTTTTCTTTGAGAGATCTTTTACTCCATGCTTGGGGGTGGTGTGGTGATGCACTGGTCAGCACTGGTGCCTCACCCATCTGGGACCAGCGTTCAAGTCTCTGCCATGGCTCCATGTGTGTGGAGTTTGCATGTTCTCCCTGTGTCATCATGGGTTTTTCTCTGAGTACTCCAGTTTCCCCCCACAGTCTGAAAGCATGTGGAGGGTAATTGGAGTTGCCAAATTGCCTGTAAGTGTGCATGAGTGTGTGTGCATGGTGTGTGACTGTGTCCTACAATGAGTTGGCGCCCCATCCTGGGTTGTCCCCTGCATTGTGCCCATAGGCTCTGGAAGCCTTGTGACCCAGAGTAGGATAAGCAGTTACAGAAAATGGATGGATATTCTTTGCTTATAATCTATTTCACAACAAAACATGGAGTAACCCTCTGGCAGAGGACATGTCACTTAAAATACTATATTCTTAAATGTTGACACATACCCTATATGGACAAAAGTATTGGGACACCCGGCCATTACACCTACAGCAACTTTTACGACATCCCATTCTAAATCCATAGGCATCGATATGCATCAATATTCCCCCTTTACAGATATAACAGTTGTCACTCTTCTGGGAAGGATTTCCACAAGATTTTGGAATTTTTGCTCATTCATCCAGAAGGGCATTTGTGAGGTCGGGCACTGATGTTGGATGTGAAGGCCTGGCTTGCAATCTCCATTCTAGGTCATCCCAAAGGTATTTTATGGAGGTATTATGGGTGCAAAACACCTGAGCATCTGTAACAGTGCACTCTGTAGCTGTAGAAAAGAGTCACACATGTGTATCAGTAAATTTGAAGTCACGGGATTTCCACAAACACAACGCAATGATTACGCCTTCACAAATTCTTCATTACAAGTGCACAAATCTTATTCCACGCATCACAAACTAAGAAACTCATACGCTCACAGTTTTGCTACACTTGGCACAGTAAATAAATATTTGATTAATCTGAAAGACAAAAAATGCTAAATAATGCAGATGTATGGTGAAATGTTTTAAATAATCACCATTATCATATGCAGTAAGGAACAAAACAAATATCTAGCACCATAAAATAATTCACCACAAACTCAAATGACAGGCTTCTCTCGTATTTGACTACGCAATTGAGCATAAGATAAAATATAAATAAAATAATATAAATGGGTGCGTTCGACTTCGTCTGCAGCTGACGTGATGTGGAGCGAGATCTGCCTGTGGCTGCAGGGGTGGAGTATAAACTGACTGCAGCCAAGTCGGACAACTTCTACTTCTCGTAGTGTGAGAGACCTGACTGCAATGACAGCACTGCCAGAAGGGTGTAAATAAATCTATACAAATATCACCTACATGCACATTACTTCTTTTACAATAACCAACTCCTGATCCAAACTGTTAGCAGTGGAAAAAAAATAAACTATTGTGTATAGTGGCCCTGTGTAAAAAGATAGCTGCCAGGAAAAAGATCAAATACATTTATTCCAAGGATTCAAAGTTTTTATTGTCATGTACAGAGATCAATGCAATTCTTACTTGAATTAACGGTTATACAAATAAAGCAGCGCAACATTACAGTAACTAACAATAAATTAACAACTAACTCATGTGTACTATTACAGCATTTATGTCATTTATTTAAACTTTATTTTACCAGGTAAATTAACTGAAAACCAGTTCTCATTGCTTTTCGGGCCCCCCAAGAGCATCTGGCTGCAGATCTCCACCAGGAGGAGGCCAGAAACACGTGACCTCCACAAGTGAGTCCGGACATGATGTTATGCAAACTTACGCCATGGAGGCAGTACCAGATATCACATGATCTCCACGCACAGCCCGGATTTGTCAGTGGGAGAGTGTTTAGCTTTGTTGAAAGAAAAACAAACATGGGTAGAACAAGCAACAACGGTAGCATTCGACTGGTGTTTTTTTTCTCCAAAATTAGCTTTAAATTGGTTTCTTAAGCTTAGACTGACTGTGTCCGCAAACTCGATCCCCTGTTCGACAGTTCGTAGATTCTAATTAAGGCCATACAGATTTTGCTACTGAAAAAGAAAAAAAAATTTATAAATATTTATTTAGTTCCGAATCTGTTTAGCTTTAGTGAACTAGGCAGCTCTGTTACAAATGTTACGTGCTGTGAAATGAAGTAATTATTACTGTACATGACAATTATTCTTATTTATTATACTATTTTAGATGCACATATCTATATGGGATGCTAATTCACAGCCGGTTCTGGACGAATGCAACACGTACCTGGACTGCCAGAAAGCTCTTAAACTAAAACAGAATGATCGATCTGAATCGTCAGCCGGGGATCGGACCGCCAGGGCCTCCCTTGGCCGCCACCCAATCCACAATGCACTGAACCCCTGATAATCCCCCTGCGGGTGGTGGGCCCACCTGGGGACAGTCCCGCGTGCCTCTTTCGGGCTGTGCCCGA
>JAOYFF010000116.1:2921641-2932985 GCA_025773925.1 Cryptomyrus ogoouensis | reverse complement strand
AAAACTCCCTAGGAGGAAGAAACCTTGAGAGGAACCAGACCCAAAGGGGGAGCCCATCCTCCAGGGGCCGGCAGATGTTCTATGTGTATGTAGCTCTCATTGTACAAATTCACAAACTAATATGCCAATGTGTCACTTTTGTCCATAAGTTCACATTTTTGGATTACGGTTGTGTGAATGTGTTTTGCACCATATTTACTGTGGCAAGTATAGCAAAACTGTGAGTGTATGAGTTTCTTAGTTTGTGATGCGTGGAATAGGATTTGTGCACTTGTAATGAAGAATTTGTGAAAGTGTAACTGTTGTGTTGTGTTTGTGGAAATCCTGTGACTTCAAATTTACTGATACACGTTTGACTCTTTTCTATAGCTACAGATAACATTTTCCTGGCACCTGCCAAACCCAGACTCGTCCTTCACACTGCCACACAGTAAATTGTGATTTGTCACTCCACAGAACACATTTCCACTGCTCTAGAGTCCAGTGGTAGCGTGGTTTACACCACTCCATTTGACACTTGCCATTGCTCTTGGGTGATGTAAGACTTGCATGCAGCTGCTTGGCCATGGAAGCCCATTTCATAAAACTCCTGGTGCAATGAGCTGCCAAAACACATACAGTCACCCTCTCCACCTTCAAAAAATGCTTCAAGACACATCTGGTTTTTCCACTAGCCTGAAGTCTCTCTATGCTAGAAGCTTAATGTTGTACTTCTCGCTGAATTTTTGTTAGGGTCTCATTTTGTTAGAAGTTGTGTACCTCTTGTTCCTATACTGTTTTCACTTGTACCTGATCATACTGTCCATTCCAGTGGCTCCAGTGGTTGGAAGAAGGATGGATGGATGGATGAATGTCTGAAAAGCCAAGCAAACAAGTCTAATTCATGAAGTCATAACGCTTTCTTTTTTTGAGTGGTGACCTATCTCACCATCCATCCAACCATCCGTCATTTACTGCTTATCCAGGTTTGGGTCGCAGGGGCAGCAGTCTAAGATGGGATGTCCAGACCCCCTTCTCTGCAGTCACCTCCTCTAGCTCTACTGGGGGAATACATAGGTGTTCCCAGGCCAGCTCAGAGATATAATCACTCCAGTATGTCCTGGGTCTGCCCCAGGGCCTGTTTTAAAATACCAGAAACACCTCCCCAAGGATGCATCCTGGATAAATGTCTGAATCGCTTCAACTGGCTCCTTTCAATGTGAGGAGCAGTGGCTCTACTTTGAGTCCCTTTCGAATGTCTGAGCTCCTCACCCTCTCTCTAAAGCTGAGTGCAGCCACCATGTGGAGGAAGCTCATTTCTGCTGCTTGTATCCGCGATATCATTCTTTCAGTCACTATCCAGAGCTCATGACCACAGGTGAGGGTAGCAACTTAGATGAACCAGATAATCGATACCTTTGCCTTCCAGCTCAGCTTTCTCTTTACCATGACAGAACAGTACAGCGTCTGCATTACTGCCAATGCCGCACCAATCCGTCTATCAATCTCCTGCTCTCTTCTTCCCTCACTCATGAACAGGACCCTGAGATACTTAAACTCCTCTGCTTGAGGCAGTAACACATCCCCTTCTAGGAGAGGGTAATCCACCCTTTTCCATTCAAGAACCATGGCCTCAGACTTGGAGGTGCTGATCCTCATCCCGGCTGCCTCACACTCAGCTGCAAAGCACCTCAGAGCATGCTGCATGTCACAGCCAGATTAAGCTAACAGGACCACATAATCTGCAAAAGCAATGATGCGATCCCGAGGTCACCGAACCAGACACCCTCCACCTACGCATATAAATCCTGTCCATAAAAGTCCAACAGCCACCGTGAACGAGTCTGACTTACTGCTGGCACTGTGATATCTGAGGGCAGCCCTAACTCCCATCAGATATAAACCCGTTGTTTTTAACCATGGTTAAATAGCCACAGTCCAGTGGTGTCTGAGTGATTCTGCACACCCCACTCTCTCTCATTTTGGTTTTGAAAAGCTTGCAGTACCATTGTTGGGCACCTTGCAACCCCAGTGGTGAAAAGGCCCAGAGTTGCCTGAATACAGTATATAAAAACTCAAATTAGTGCCAAATTGAGGCCAGTCTCCAGTCATTCTCAGCCTGATAGCATTTAGTTGTGGTAACTCATCTGTAGGAGTTTCCCATTTTTGCTGGCTGAATTATTTCTTTGGGGATGTGTATCCTGCCTGAGACTGCGGCAAAGGCTTTTCAGTCTCACGTCTCAATATTCTGAAATGAATTAATAACAATTTAACTCCAGAATAAAAAGCTGACTGTCCCAGGATTTAAATTTTCATTCTTCCAGCTCTATGAGGGAGACCTAGATTGAATAATGTCAAGCACAAAGGTTTGCTTCTCTAGAAAAATTAGAAAATTGCTTTTTTTTTCTAGGCTGTGTACTGATTTGTGAAAACCAGAAAATAATGTTGAGCAGTAAAGACGAATCCTCTTAAATGGACGCGCTGTACTCAGAATTTCTTTTTAGTTGCTTTGTCCAGGTCTTTCTGGTGTTTTCCACTGAGGGAGCAAAACATTAATTGTCATTGTACTACGATTAATTTAATAGTTTGTGTGTATCATGGGAGACAGAGCATCAACAATTTATTTTGAGTGAGACTTCAATCCAGGGAATTTCCTTTTTGTCTGTGGAGAGGTCTGCGTCACCCTGCACGCCTTCTTCAGATAAATGCAATGGTGAGGATTCAGTGAGGGGAAATTGCGGCTTTCTTGACGTCACATCTCCACACAAGCAGAATTCTGCAAGCAGGGCTCATAAGAGACAAGTCTTCTTGCCCTTGCTCGGAAACAGGTTGTTTACTGGAAAATGAACCCAAGTTTTGCTGTAAAGCTGATACAGTTGGTGAGTCACATTATTGGCAAAAGGACAGGAAAGTGTTTGCTCCGTGCAGAATACACTGACAGTCAAGTCACATACAAGATGACAATAATTCCAACATCTTAGAACTGGCTGGTAGGTTTCATCCATAAATTCTGCCACTCACTCCAAGCTGCAATTTTCCAGACATTCTTATACATGAGCAGAGATAACAGGCTTCGGGGAGTGCATAGCATTCATCCCATACTGAGGTGGGAGGTCACTGGCCTTTATAGGGGTCAACGGGTCACAAAGACATTTCCAGTAATGAGTTTCACTTTCCATAGGTCACCAGGAGCTGACTGAATGTTGAATGTGTCACCAGCAAGGGAACAAAGATTGTGCATAATTTTCAAAACCATTTTGCACTATCATGAAATAACTGGAGACCTATTGTGGATCTGTCTTGTGATTATGAATTGTTTGTTTTTTTGTTTTGTTGTTTGTTAATATAAGTATTTTATTAACTTTACGAATAAGTCAATTAAAATGAAACTATATCTCAAAAGAGGCCATGCAAAAGTCTACAAAATATGGCTTCTATCAGCTAAATCTCTACTTAGGCATAGAAAACAGGCCCCCACCTAATATTGATACACAAAGAGCCAGATATTGCATATTTATGACTGTCCAGCTAAGTGTGGGGAGGGAGTTCAATTAGAAGTAGCCAACTGCTGTGGTTTCACTCCGGGAAAAGATTCCAGGTTCCTCTCTTAAATATTAAAACCACATTCCTCTCATTTTATATGATTATTTCTTGATTTATTGGCTGGAACCCAGTTGCCCGTGCTGATTGCCTCTAGCAGCAATATAAATGATTCTTAGCTTAGACTGAGATTATACCAGCCTGACACGTGGCTTTGCTGTGAACCATACTAGCAGATATTGCAACCATATGGACTGGTTTCACATGTAGTCCCAGTGAATAATGTGTGAAATCTGTGCCCTGCAAAGTGTGGATGATGGCTATGTCTGTGTGGATGATTCTACAACTAATGCTCTTCTGTTACATCATGGCCAGGCAGAATGTAACCTGGCACCACATATCAGAATCTCAACTAGGCTTAAAAACAAGATGTCTCTACATTGGACTTTAAATGTTATCATGGATTAGTACAATCTAAAAATAATCACATTTTGCTATAGAGCTGATTCATAATATTTTTAAATATGTAAATTCAACTGGATTGTTTAAAGCAAATATCAAATTATGTTTTTAAATTGATTTTCTTAAACAGCTTCTATTAAGAAGCCCTTTGATCCATTATGTATATCAGTTTGGTTACAATAGCAGTTATTCATAACGTACGTTTATAAGATGTCTGCGCAATGTAAGTTACACTGAAGAGTGAGTCATTATAAAGTGATTTGTAAAAGTGCCTGTTTTTATGGAATGACGTCTGCGCATCAGAGAAAGCCGCAGTGAACGTGGTGAAACGCACCTAAAGTTTTTTTGACAGGTGGGATTCCAACCTATTTGGTTTGCCTGTGAGTGTACAAAGATCAACCATAGAATACGTGAGATCCGTTTGAATGTGATCCAGTTAGCGCCCCCTTTGTTAATTGGGCTACTTTTTGAAAGTATGATTTATCACAGAGAAAGCTTGCGAGAAGTTATGGAAACAAAAATTGTAGGCGTGACGCGGTAACCATTTTTCTATGAGACTTTTTAGGGTGGGGGTGTTTTAGGGGGAGAGATTTTACATCCTTTTCAGCGGGTATTTGACGACGGTTTGAAACCGAAAACGCGCAACTAGGACAGAAAAGCCACCTTTGGACTAAGATGATCTAGATATGACGAAACGCGCATTTTATCCTTAGAGAGCGGCGATTATGTGTGGGAGAGCGAATTGCATATTAGTAAATGTGCGGTTGTTTTCGTCACTTTGAGCGTAACACCTGCCTCTGCTGCAGTCATCTGACAGATGGGGTCTGAGCACAAGGTTGCCGGGAATAGAAGCCGGTACGTCTTCGCTTCTATGGCCCTCATTTCCATTGTCATCGTCGCATTTATAATTACAGCGTTTTCTTACAAGGTAAGGGCTCATTTTGCTCATTTTTAACACATATTCCCATTTATATGGCCGAGTTTATTTTACTGAATTATAACTCGGGTTTTGAAGGGTTTTAACAAGTGCTCCATCACTGTAAAGGCATCCCTCTCATCGCCGCTAATTAAATACAGCAGACATAAGCTATGTGGTAAACAAATAAACAAAAACAAAGAAAACATATGCCTAAATCGCTGCCTCATGTTTTTAATTGTGGTCTTCCATGAAGCGCTGCAGTTAATTTGGTTGTAGTCACTTTGTTAATAATGTTGTGACATAAATAACCCAATATTATATAATATACAAATAAACTGGTTGTGTTATTTTGATTTCGTGTCTGCGTTTAAATTATTATTAATGTAACTTCATTCTCATTTCTTATGTACCAAACCGCAAATACTAAATAAATACCTTAAATAATTCCTCAGGGAAGATACACAGGGTGATGTTTTATGAGTTTCCAAGCAAGAATTACATACCGATCCAAAACTAGTCCATTAAATTTTGCAGTCAGTTAGTAAACTTTATTATGATGATATTTATCGTGAATATTATAAGGGAGTATGGCGCATTTTGAATTGTGAGGTCATGTGTGGATAAAACAGTGTGTGCTTTTGGATTAATTGCAATATAATTACAGAGCAATGTTTTCGGGTCTGGTGTCTAAACTTTAATGGTGGGCAATTGGTATTTTGCAAACTCATTTTATGATCAGCAAAACGCATCAGTCTTCGTACCTTTCGTTACTTCTTAAGAGGATGACAGTAGAATGACTTTGGCTTAATCTTTTATTTTTCAAAGGATCTATTGTTTCCTACATTCGCAATCTATAGCGGCGTCGAATTCCGTAAAAAAATCCGTTTTGATTTCGGCATAGAATTTGCCCAACACTGGAAAAACTGCGTATTGCCTGTCCTTGGTAGTTATTAGGCCTACCACTTAGTGCTTTTAATAAACTCTAAAAAATAAATTAATTTAGGTTAATGTGTATAAAGCAGTTACTGTTGTCAGTTAATGCAGGCCTTGGTTGGTATTAAACAGCGAAATGGGTGCTTTCGTGCAAAGCCTCCGTTTCACTTTGACTCGTCAAGTCGCTCTGCACGCTTCAGCTGTTTTTTTCCCTCATGTCGTTATCGTCTTTTACGCTAATCTCCCCGTCGCAGTGTCTGCCCCCACACTTAAGTGTTACCAGGTTAACTACTTATTTGTCAGCCTGCTCGTGCCTCCACGAACCCATCAGTACTCCGTTACTAAGGTTGCCATGGCTACAGCCTCACTTTCGTAACCTCACCGCTAGAAAGTCTTTAAGTAAAATCGCAGTGTACGTTTTAAATACGGCGTTTTAATTGTGGATTGCTTCAGCTGTGAGACGAAGATGTGTCACTGCTGTATAGCCAGGGTTTTATGCTAGTGGATTGCAACAGGGTAAACAATTCACAAAATAGGCTACAGCAGAAGTAGCCCAACCTCAGCAACATGTATTCATCATTGTCTTTCTGAAAATAGCCCGATTTGGCGTGTATACGCAATATATAGTGATGTAGAGAAATGTGGCTTTGAAAAAAGTAGTGGGCGAGATGTGTGGTGCGCTGTCGGTGACTAATAGGTCTACCCCACCCTTTGTGCATTTTAAAAAGCAGAACAGTACTTAAATGGATGACGAAACTTTAATTCTCCCACCATTACACTACATTTATATTCACAGCCTTTTTACACACCTTACTTATCGTAGTGACCAGTATCGTCTCTGGCACAGAAAGCCTGGTAGGGCACAATTAAACACTAACATGCACAGTACTTGCTCAGTGAATCCTAACACAAATGCACCTCATAATGTAATACACAAGCAGGCATTGATTTAACAGGGACTGGAGTAAGCAGAAGGTATATTGCCTTGTTATACTGCATCGAATTACAAATCCAGCCATTACTTATTAAGCAGTAATTGCATGACCACTGTTATAAAACATTCAAAGCAAAATTTCAGAACAGGGAAATCAACTGCTTTAAGGTCTTTAACTTTACAGTGAAAACAACCTTGCCATAATGCAAATTAGTCTCACCAGTGACGTTCACTGTTTGAAAAGAAACGTTGCAGGACGATATTTCATCTAGGCAAACTTTTAATCTCTACTTTATGCTCTAATGGCAAGCTGATAGTCTGCGTTTTAATAAATTGTTCACTTGAGTCATTTCATTACTGATCTGCTAGTGGTGGCTAACATATTAGCTAGCTGTTGGTTGAAAGACCGATGACAGCGTTTGTACGTCAAATCGACCAGCGTTACATTTTATTGCCATTTTATTTTGATCGTGTACGTGCTATACCTCATTATTGAAAGCGCGTTGAACATGCGCATACAGTGTTCAGTTGCTCACTTGCTTCAACAACCGGTAACGGGCCCCATGTGCACCGAAGGAGGACTGTTAGGAGCATGACATTGCTACCATTGTCATATGCAATAAATGCACAAGAATATTGGTTAGTTGTGAAGAAAATATATATATATTGTCAGACTGAATTACTGATCATGTCGCACACCACTCAACAGCGATATCTGGTTGCCCTGTCCCTGTAAGGCTCTAATTAGAGAAAAGCATTCTGGGAGTAGAAAGGTTAATGGTATTTTGCAATTATTTGTGTTGAACGTTTATTTTCTTGTTATGTTTCTCTTGTCGTTCTGGAGTTTGTATAAATGCAGCCCATGTAAATATTTCGTGGGGGTAAATCAGGCATGGCAGGCGTGCAAAATTTGCTGATCGGGGCTAGAGAGTGATGGTAAAACTTCTTGCCAGCTAATTTTACCACTACTAAAAAGCGGAACGGCAGATTTCTGGGAGACTCCCAGAATTTCCGGGAGAGGTTGGATGTCTAAATGAATTCCATTCTGCAGCGATATAGCGCTTTTCGCCTATGCTTTCTTCAACACAAAAAAGTCGCACGGTGATGACGAAAGTGTGCTTGGGCCAGGATCCAAAGTGCAATGTGAGCGCACACCAGCGTGGGCAATGGGGAGGGGGTACGCATAAGAATATAGTCCCACGTCATACAAAATATCTCATTTTATTGTGCAGAGTAGTGTTGCACGGAATACTGGTATTGAAAAGGTACCGTGGTACCGCATTTATGAAAGCTGTTCGGTATTATATTTCTTTAGTACCGGTGTTCTGTCGATATATGCTGCCTTGTCGAAAAATGCTACCTTAGTGCTAATCGATAGCCCTAACCCTAACTCTTACCCTAACCCTAACACTAACCCCCCCAAACCCCTAAAACCCTTACCTTAACCCTAACCCTATCCCCTAAAACCTAACCCTAATCCCAAGACGGTGGAACTGCACATGCGCAAAAAAGGCTCGATAGGTAGTATTTTATGACAGAACACCTTGTGCAGTTATACCCTATGTCAGAATTGCTTGCATCATGCTATATAGAATACTGAACTGTCAGCTAGTTAAATATGATCTCCCTATAGCTTCAAGTAACTGATAAATGTAAGGGATCTTATAATATAGCAAGATCTTATAATATAGCAAATAGACTTTACAGGCTTTACATCAACAAATTATAGCATCTGTACCTACAGGTTATTATGCTATGCTATGTATTTTAAGCAGTTTGATAGTCAAGCATTATGCTCTGCGGGAGAAGTTTGTTTATTGGGCAGATGAATGGAAGAAAGGAGAAGAAAGTGCTGTATGCTTAACGGGGGCTTATATTATCTGTAAAGAAAAAAAAAATGACGCGACGTGTACAGCCTACATGCGTCGTTAGTGAACGGACTAGCGGAGCAGTAAGAGCTTGGTTGGTTTCCATTCTGCAAGGTGATTGAGTGGGTGTCACCAATAAAGTTTGTTTGTTGTGTTACTGAATGTTGCAATATTTTTAAAATGCTGATTTTGAGTGTAGGCTGCTATCAAGAGTTGTTGGTTGTGTTCGTGGAAAATGCTTAATGTGGAGTAATTCTGGAGGTGTATGTGTAAAATGTACCCCCGCAGTTTTCCGGAACGTTCTCTCTTTTTGCATTTTGCATGTTTAATGTTAAAGCGTTTATTAGTCACTTAGAATTTTTAAGGCCAGCAATGGAAAAAGTAGGAATTCCAAATATTCGGCAAAAACATTTTCAGTGACTATTTGAGGACTTAAATCTCATGTAAAATGTGCAAAAAGTCATGTTACACAGCATGCAGTACTGAAATAATGTATGCCACTGGAAACAAAAATATACATTTCACCAGTGGCATACATCGAAGCAAAAAAAAAAACAGTAGCTACATGTCACATTATGACGGTAATTTGAGCTTGAAAGCATTTCTTGTACCGTTTAAATATACGTCAACAGAATCAGTTTAAAATGTATGCACAAAAACAAGTTTTTTTAATGCTGTAACTTAGGGTGACCAGATAATCCATGTCAGGGAGGACACTTTGAGCTACTTCGGGTTTTTCAAACTGAAAGGCTCCTGTGCTCTGCTAATTAGTTCAGTTTTTCTTGTGCTTTGACTGGTTTGTTTCGTTGACTGAAACACTCATCCGGCTGTTTCACATTAGCATTAGTGACACATGCACGATTATAGGAGACTGACCAATTAGCACACAGCGAGAACTCAGTGCTAAAGTGAAATCCAGGTCCTTTTAATTGAAATGGTAATTTACAATTCCTGTCCAAGCTCAAAGTGTCCTCCCTGACATGGATTATCTGGTCACCCTAAAATTACACTGGTATAGTTTACCGATGTTTTGCTAGTTTGCGTCCCATTGGTACTGAGCTTAGCGTGACCACAGAGCGATTTTGCCTCATATTAACATTTTTATTTTGCATATTTAGCAGACGCGTTTGTCCAAAACAATATTACATTACAAAGATAGGGCTGTCAGTTAATCTGATCTTCCAGTGAATACCAGGTACAAGTGTAAGCAATAGTCTCAGATGAAGAGAAACTTACAAGGCTATCCCTGGGCCTGCATCCAAGTGCGTTTCACTTTCAACCAGAATGCAACCGAAATTCTGCCAGATGTCAGGGGCAAGCTTGCTTACTGTAACAGGCAGCTCCTCCGTGACACATTCTGTCAGTCTCACATCAGACAACCTTTCACTTTCAGCCAAAAGTGACAGCAGCCTGTCCGTCTGCCTTCCAAATTCCATCGAATCGGCATCATCTAACCGATCACAAATGTCTTCAAATTAAATCTCCCCGTATTCACACCTAGACAAGGAAGCATTCTTGCCTACACAGCAGAGGTGTCTCTATAAATGGAACAATTATACTGCTATCTTATTAGATGCCATAGCTGCATTAAAAATAACAATCAAGTTATTTTACCCATACCATACGTAGTATTATGTAGCAGCTGTCAAATAGCTTTATGGCTTGTAGGCATCTGAAGAAGGCACTTCTGTGCCTCTCAAGGCTATGGTTATTATAATAATTATTATTAATAATTCTTATTATATGAATAATAATAAGAACAGTAATAATTATTGTGATCCACTACGAACAGGAGTGAATTCTACGCTGATGTTCTCAGTGATGCACACAGCATAACTCTAAAGGCCAAAAGTGCGACTGCTTGCGAGGTTGGCATTCAGCCACAATGCGCCAACCAGTGGGGGCCAGCTCACACCTCCTCAGCTGGAAGTGAGAGAAATTATCAGGCGCTTGAAGTTGTCAGAAACCGCACAAAAGAGACATCTGTGGGACCTCTGAAACCTTTTCATCATTTTGATTTCTATTTTTTTTTCATTGTCTCGGCATTCTCTTTTTTGTATTGCAGTGCGAGTGGAACTCAGTGGAATATAAAAGTGTACAAATAATGATGGAAGCCTGTGATTGGAAGGTTGCTGGTTCAAGCTCTTTTTCTGGCAGAGTAATTTAACTTGGGATGTCCCAATCCACTTTTTTGGTACCTTTATCCATTCAATATTTATGTCTGCTGATTCCAAACCTGATCCAATCTTTTAGTGAATATTTAAATATACATACACATGCAGTAGGTGTTGGTGGAGTCTTCATCTGACTAAGCCTTGTGATTTTACAGTATTCTTCCTTATGATGTTT
Source organism: Cryptomyrus ogoouensis (assembly GCA_025773925.1). Lineage (NCBI taxonomy): Eukaryota > Metazoa > Chordata > Actinopteri > Osteoglossiformes > Mormyridae > Cryptomyrus > Cryptomyrus ogoouensis. Next base: position 2,922,001 of record JAOYFF010000116.1, on the reverse strand, counting down.
CTGGAAGTGCTTAATTAGATGGATTGTAGATTAGATGTGATTGTAGATTCTCTTGCTACCTCCTCTTGAAAGCATGACATTGCAAACATTGCGGGGAGCTGTTAAGCTACTTTGAGTTTCTGATTTAAAGAATTTCTACACAATTGACACCTGGGACAGAGGAAGGGTCTCGCAGCAGAGGGGTAAAATTTATCCACCCAAGTAGGAGCCGGTTTGCGTGGTTGTCTGGCACTCTGTATAATTTGCCAGTCTGGGGGGGGGGGGGGGGGGGGGCGGGTTCTCTTTGGTTTTTTTTTTTTCCCCCCCCCCCCCCCCCCCCCCCTTTTCTCCCCTTTTTTGTTTTTTTTTTTTTTTAAGGAA
>JAOYFF010000116.1:2891747-2910340 GCA_025773925.1 Cryptomyrus ogoouensis | reverse complement strand
AAAAACCAGAACCATTCTGTTTGTCAAGTTTATAGAAATATATACACATACTCACTGTAAAACATCTACACACATGCATACAAATAGAATATTAGTAATACAGGGATAGGATCACACCAGCTTTTTGGACAATTCATAACTAATTTTTAAAAATATATATATTAAGATATTCTGTAGCTCAAAGAGATAGAAAAACTAAGGACTCACCACAACTGCTTTTGAACAGGGCTCAATTAAATTTCGATGCTAATATGGCTACCTCAGGAAATTCCTGTTCTGGACAGTTTCGGAGCAAACCAGAAATCGATTTTTTCAGTAGTCTTAACTACAATGAAGTCACATACTGCTTTTAAAGTCGAAAATTGATTTTTGTTTTCCACCATGCCTTGTTAGGCTCTCTCTCTGTAGTGAACTGTGGGACTGTTCGGCTACAAAGTGAAAATGAGAAGTGAAACGCTCATCAGTTTTGTCTTGCAGCCCACAGGAAGCAGAATAAACAGAAAACATAAGCTAGAAACAGTATCTACCAATTTGTACAAGGGGTCAGCTGAAGAAAGAGAGAGAGAGGTAAGGAGCATGTGCTGATTACAGTGCGTTGCCACAGTGCGTTGATGAGAACCTGAGCGGCCATGTAGCAGGCAATACCTCAACACCACATTAGTCCAAATGGAACAGTGTGAGTCTCCGTATTATCTGGTGACAAATTGTCGTAGTTCAACTCTGCCCGGTTTTGAATAAGTACACTAAATTCCCTACTTATTGTTTTGCCTTTGTAGGGCAGAATTGGGGTAACAGCCACGACTGCAAGGCCAGGTGGGGGGGCTCCTGACAGCTGTTAATGAATGCGGATTTAAAGCAGATCCTAAGCCTATGAAAGGTACTCTGATATCTGGATTCCACTGTCGGCCTGTCCCAAGGTAGCAGAATGGTATACCCATCAAAGGAACAGTTGAACCAAGGTTCAAATGGTACACAAGCAGAAATGCACTAGCAGATTGCTTAGTAACCAATGACCTGCATCTGTCCACCCCATCTGAATTCCAGGGCCAGCAGTGAGGACACCATTGGGCCCTTGAGCAAGGCCCCTGAAAAATGCTGCAGGGGTGCCAGATAAATGGCTGACCCTCCACTCAGACCCCAGGTTTCCATTCTCACCTGTATTTGTGTGTACTCCAAAAAAGAAGAGCAAGATAGGATATGCGAAAAGTATTCCAATTTCCAATATCTACTTGTACTTTGCAGATTACAAAAACATCTTAATTTCGTTTTGCATTGTTTCATACATGTTAATATTCTACTTGTACACATTATGAATACTTCACTATGCCACTGCATCAACTACTTCTTGTCATTGCAATTATCTTGTATTGCTGTTCATCCTGTGCTCACACACCCATTCCTGTGCAACTGTGATAAGAATATCACTCTGTTCCTCCAAACGCATGCCAATGAAACTTGTGAAAATGTGAAACTACCGTGTTATCTGGGACTTTATCTGCATTAAATGAACAGCTAGTGCATGTTTATTTACCAGATACCCTCACCCCCCTTCAAAGCGACGTGCAAATAAAACCCTTGGGTCAGAGAGCAGGGTCAGCCAGCATCCAGAACCCCTTACAGTAGCTGGGGTTAAGGACTTCTCTCAATGGCCCAGCAGTGAGATGATTACTCTCCCATCCAAGATATTCAAGCCCATAATCCTAACCTACTGAGCTGCACAATATTCTAAGCAATTGGGAGGCAAATGTAATATGTAAGGTCAGTTATTTTGAGCATTTTACGCAAGGGAATAGGTTTGGTTTCGGTAGGCACCAAATCAGCCCTGAACCCCTTGCCCCCTACACATACACAATAATCCCTTAGGATTGGTAGGGACAAGTCCCACTCTCCATACCCAAATCTATGCCTTTGATTTTATGCTGTTTCAATTCTGCCTTTGAATATCAATTCTATTGATATTTCAGAATATTGATACAGAAAATAAGACTGGATATAAGTCAACAGTCAACTACTGTTAATTTAACAGTATGATGCCTTGTAAAAACACATTAACACGATACATTAATCACAGGTCAAATATGAAACACAGAAGTTAATTTGCATATATGAACTATGAATGACTAGAATTCCAATTATTCCCCTAAAAATGTTTGATTGCTTTCTTAAACAAAGTGGGCTCATTCCAGTCGACAATTCACACCAGCCAAGCTTTGCAACAAAAATCTTTAGTGTTTATTATGTGGCTTTACAATTTGCACTACTTCTTAAATAACAAACCATCCACGGTATTGCATAAAATAAAAAAGTGAACACTGTTACTCACATAAGGTATTCTTTTTGGCAAATCACAATGCATTTTCTGGGGTAATGTGCTGTAACAAAACAGTGACAAAGGCGGAAACGGCTTTTAAAAATCAGACCAACACCAAAACCTACTGCAATAATTTATTCTTGAAATGTTCATCTAGTCCTGAGACTAAATCCTCATTAAGATTTAATTTTTTACCTTGAATTAAAGCATATACAAGTTGACAGCATAGCAAGTGTTCTACTTTCTGGTAAAATCTTAAGGGTGCAATTCCATACTTTCAGAGAACACAGATAGTGTAAATAGTTACACTACAGCTACCTATACACAGACAAATTGGTTGTTGAGGAAAGAAAATAAAAGTTAAATTCATGCAATACAGAAAAGGGCTATTTTAAAATTGATAGCTATAGCTGTTTGTGGATAAATTACTAATTTTCAGAATCAGATTAGTTCCCGAGTCCAGTAAGTGATACCTCATCCATAATGTTTTTCAGGATTCAGACAGGCAAAACACAGGATCATAAAAGGGATTTAAATTAAATGCAAAATCAAAAACTGTACAGTACAAATTACAATACTCTGATACGTGTCAAATGAAATCTCCCCCAATAAAGTGTCACATTTCCACCGGGCTCTGTGCCTTAAATATGGGTTAACCTGCAGTGACCAACGGAAAATAACTATTTACAAATTTCATCCTCTCATTTGTGGTTAAAGCAGGTTTAACAGCATACATGATTAATTTACATACATATTTGATTTCTTTCTTTGAAACGGACAAAGTAGAACCAGCTCTTTCTGGAGACAGAATAATGTGATCAAGTCACAGTCTTAAACAGATGTGACAATATATGACCCGCTGGGCTCAGCATTCTCGCCTTTGGAGTCTCTGTTCTTAGAGCCACTGTTCACCGGCCCTGGGATCTGCGATGGCCGATGTGTGGCGCCATCAGCACTGCTCTTTCTAGGACTAGGATTATAATTGAAAGGGGTCACCCTCGCTGCCACAGTGCCGCTCGGAGAGCTGTGCTTGCTGGAATTTGAAGAGCCGAAAGGAGTACGTTCAGCAGTTGAAGTCTCGTGAGCCTCTGCCATTGCGCTCTGACTGCCTGGCTTTTCGAGGCTCACAGTATGGGCAGGTGTGGTTTCACTGCTGGTGAACTGTTTGGACTGTGTGTCATTCCCATCGGGATCTATGGCAAGTAGGCTGCCAGGCACACAATTAGTATGTGTTACGTTTCCAGTCGGAGATTTCCCCGACCTGGGGTTATTGATGGGGCAATCCTCAATTCTTACCCATACATCCTCACTTTTCGAAACTGCTGCAACCATCTGATGCCCCTCTGAATTTGAATCTTCGTCCAGAGATGTATCTTTAGGCCCACTATCCACCTTACATTCCTTAATTTTCCTCAATGTTCCTTTTAAGGCCAAATTACCATCACTATTTTGTAAAGTCTTATAAGGGGGGCTCAGAGTTTGCTTTTCATCTTCACTCCTTGTCTTTTCACTTGATTCTGACGACGCAGATAGGATGGATGAGGAGCTCCCTGTTCTTTTCCATGTGCTCACTCTTGGAAGGGAGGAGGAATGTTTGCTGTGTTCACGCTTCCATGTTCCAGATCTGTTAATAGGGAGTCTTGAGGGGCTCTCAGAATGGGAACGTGCAATGTCATGTCTTCTAAAACATCTCCCATCACCATTTTCAGACGAGTTTCCGTGTGGAGACTTCTGCCAGCAACTACCTTGATAGGGCAAAGTTAGAGACATATCTGGTAAAGAAGGACTTGATACTGGTGTGTGAGATTGGGATTGGCTCGAAGATGGAGATAAAGATTCAAAAGAGGCAGACTCTTCTAATTTTCTCTTTAGAGTAGGGCTGGGGGCTTCCTTAATAAATGTTGACTGCCGAACTAGCACAGGTTTTTCTGATCTATCCGACTCGCTGCCACTCGACTTTGTGGATGACATCCTGGAAAGTTCCGCTCTTTTTGAAGGGCCTGCTGCTCCAGACTGATTCAGACTTTTCGAAGCAGACTCACTTCTTGGAATACCACTAGCACTCCGAGGCAAACCACTCTGTTTTGCAGAACATTGCTGACCTAAGTGTCTTCCTGGGGAGGGATATGAAATTCTAGAAGAACCAGGTGACTTGGTTGAAGATGTGCTTGGGGACATTGTACTGGGTAACTGTGATAACTTGTTAGATGGACTAATACCATTTCTTCCAGGTGACACAGAAGTACGACCTGGTAATTGCATAGATCTTGATAATGGTTGCTGAGAAGGTCTAGAAGGAATGGAGTCTCTTGAAGCAGACTGAGTGGGGGTCTTACTTGGGCCTCCTTGGCAACTAGTTTGCCTTGTAACAGGACTAGAATCTGACTTTGTAGGTGTTTTCACATTTCGCAAGGAGCTGTTAGAATTTTGACCTTGTGAAGATGCTTTTGAGGTAGCTCCCTTAGGTGGTGTCTTTTTTGTAACTGGACTGGAGCTGGGTGAGCTGCTCCTCACCCCTGGAATATGAATCATTGTTCTTCCACGGGAAATCATAGGACTGGCATTTTGCCTCTGTTGAGTGGATGCACAATCAAGACTTGTTCGTGCTTTCCCAGTTATGAGGCTCTTGTAAACTTTCTTACCCCCCTTAATGCTTTTAGTTTGTTGTTCTTCCTTCTTTTTAGTTTCCAGTAAGCTCTTTTCTCCTGGCTTTAGTATTCTGGGACCTTTGGTTGTGGTTGTGTTTTTTTCCTCAAGATCCATCGATATATGGAAGGGAGACCCAATTGAGATACCAGACTTCAGAGAGAGGATTGAATCAGAGTCGGAAGAACCTTGTCGTGATAGACTAGCAGCTGCTTGGTGCAGACTGCTAACTATAGAATTTGCACCTTCTTGAATAGCTTTCCAATCGAATGACTCTGAATCAGGTGAAAGAGCTTGCTCAGAGACAGGACTGTGAGTGTCTAATGTTAGATTTGGCTCTTCAGCTAAAATGCCATCCATAGTTTTATCACTCTCCCCATGTTCATCTGACTTATTTCGAAGGGGTTGTTTCTTCTTTTTTGGCATAGCAGAACTAATACATTCCTGCAAAAGATCATCTTCTGAATCAATGCTAAGAGAGCTAAGTGAACTATTTCTGGAAAAGCATACTGGAGTATCTTCAACATGGAAGGCTTTTGGAGCATACCCAGAGGCTGGAGGCCTAGAGGTTTCTACCACAGTTGTATTTTCTTTTTCATGAGACTCCCTGTTGTTGTTTTCTTGATCAATGTCACTCAAGGAACTCAGAGAGGAATTTCTAGAAAAACATACTGGAGTGTCTTCAATAGAAAAATTCTGCTTCTCATCTGAGACTGGTCCTGTAATTTCTTTTGATGTGTGTGGAAATCTTTCTTGCTTTTGTAGAGATTTTGATGGAGCCACCTGAAAAGTCTGCTTTCTGTTTGTGGCTTGTAGACTAACGGTATCATCATTAGCAGCTTTAGTAGGTTGCTTTTTCTGCTCTTTTTCTTTCTTGAGCTCAGCCTTCTCCTTTGAGAAATCAAGATCATCCTCCTCAAAATCTAATGAGCTTAAAGAATCATTGCGCGAGAAGCAAAATGGGGTCCCCTCTATTGGGGTATACTGATGTGGTGAATCAAAAGAAAAACCGGTGCGTACTCGCTCATCAGCATGTGGGGGCTTCTCAGTTGAGGTTACTTTAAGGTCCTGTTTTTTAGTTTCATTTTTTTCTGTGCTTGAGGCTCCCAGGGCAACACCACTTGTTGTTCCTGGGCGTTTTATCATCCTTGCTCTATATTCACTGCTTTGTGGCATTGGCTTTACTGGGGATGTGGGTTTATTCTTTTCCATTTCCTGTTGGACTAGAGATCCAGGAGATGTTGACGGATGCCCTTGATCAATTTTATTCATTCTAAAAGGCTTATGGGATTTACTTTTTGGCATTGCAGAACTGATACATTCAGCCAGAATATCATCCCCTTCATTTTTCTCATCGTCCACAGATACAGATGTCGACAGACTCTGCCCAGCCGCCTCTGCACTTTTCCCCTCTGAACCAGTGCCTTCCCTATGAAAAGAAGCAGATTCCATGGGAGGCACAGGTGTCTCAGTATTTGCTAGCTCATTAGGAGGAGAATCAATAGTGAGATCACTAAGAGATGTTGCAGTTGAAAAATTTATGGGGGTTCCCTCAACACAGTATATTCTAGGCATATCTTCTCCATGGGTAAAGCTCACATGTTTCTGTTGTCCCCGGTTCTGTGGAGGAAGCAATTTATAAACAGGAAGCTGGCTTGGTTTACGAGCTACTGGTGGAGGTATTCTTGAAGTGCTTGTAGGAGACTGCTTTTTTGGTTTTCGCGAAGACTTAGTTGGCATTGCGGAATTTATGCAAGCTTCCAATATCTCAATATCATCATCATCAGAATAATCTAATAAATCTTTTTCTGGTTCCTTTTGTAATTTGGCTACATCTGAGTCCATTGTTTGTATAGCGTCATCTTTTTCAGGCTCACCATCATTTCCATGGTCATCTTCATGAACTGGGGGCATAATCTGAAGCTCAACATCTTTCTGAATGAAAGGTTCATCAAGGCTGAGGGCACTCAGACTTGAGGCACAAGAGAATCCATCCGGAGTACTTTCTGTGGCAAAATGCAGCAGTGTGTCATTGTCTGGAAGTACTTGAACTTTCTGGACAGCAGAATTCACAGCCACATGCCTTGGAGCCAAATCCCTCTTTTCCATATGAGGTACTTTCATTTTGTGTTTTCCTTGGGGAGGATGTGATGGAGGTGGAGTTTTACAACGACTTGGAGGCATTGTTTGCCCAGGACTATCAGGAAGATCACTTGGGCTGATAATTCCACTAACCATGCCACTGCATGGTTCACTCTGCACAGAGCTAGCTATAGAATGACTCTCAAAGCTATCGAGGGAGCTCACTGAAGTACACCTGCTGAACATAAGAGGTGTCTCTTGCACATAATGTTCTGGGGGACTTTTAGGAGTTTGAGCACCACTTTTGGATGGAGATTTAGCTCCAGATGAAAATTCAACTGCTTTATGTCTTGAGCCATCGGACATGGAGACACCAGCACCATGATTTCTCGGAGGTTTCATTCGGTTATACTGTGAAGTGCTTTGGGTTTCAGCAGTATGTTGTTCTGCAACTAAAATACCAGAAGACTCTTTTTCTGAAATAGCTAGATTAGGATAGTTAGTTACAGCAGCCATGGATCGCTTACGACCTTCCATTTCATCTTCTTCGGATGACAAAGATGACAAAGAACTGCCTCGTGAAAAACAGATTGGCGTGTCCTCAACACAGTATGTCTGCAGAGTCTCTTGATTAATTGCAGGTGACTTGCATGTTGAATTCTTCTGGATAACTTGACTCGGCCCAGACCTTGTTTGAGGTGGGAGAAGCTGCTTTTGTCTGCTTGAATTCTTTATGGATGCGGTCATGTTTCCCGGGCTTATACGGTCCTTTGTTAAACTGTGAGATGATTTTGGATGGCTAAAAATTGTTTTTTGGGAACAGTTTTCTGAATATTTTAAGCTGTAATCAATTGGTTGTTCCACATGATGCTTCTCATTATATTTCATGCTGTAATTAGTTGGCTGATCTTCCTCCTGTTGTTGTTGTTCTGAGTACCGCTCACTGAAGTTGGTTGGCTTGTCGTCACCATAATCATCAACAGGGCACATAGTCTGGCTGATCTTTTTAGTCATTCCAAGGCTAGAACTACTTTGTTCAGAAGAATTGGAACTCCTTGACCGGAATCCAGCAGAACACTCTGGTGCCACAAATCTCGACGGATACGTTGCGTGCGTTTCCTCACTGGTGACATTTGCCTCTGTGTACACTGGATAACTTGGGCTTTGAGACTGCACTGGTTTCTGATCTACCCGTTTCACATCATCCCCATGATGTTTAACTCTTGCCCACCTTTCATTCTGGCTTGGACTCTGTCGGCCAGAATTCAATTGTTCATCTGAGTATTTTAGGCTGTAATTAATAGTAGTATCCAGGTCCCCATTATCATCCTCCATATGATTGGCACTGTGAATCTTATGGGCAAGGTCAGCAGGATATGTCCCGTAGATGCCACTTTTCCCTTCATCTTCAGAATAAGACTCAATGGAAGGTTTCATTTGACCCCTTCTGCCATAGCCATCAGTACTGCTAACACTGTTCAAGCTGTCATTGGATGCCCTATACTCAATTTTTAGCATGGGGCAAGGACAACTTGAGTGCTCAGCTTTGGCAAAGTTGAATGCATTTAAATGACCAAGCATGGTAGGTGTATGCCTCATGGCACTTATTTCATCCGGCACACACTGAGGGTCCGGTGTATTGCCAGCACTCCTGTCTCCTTGGCTTATATGCATGCTTTCCACCTCTTCCATTACCTTGGCAATTTGCGCGGCTGTTGATGTCTGCATTCCTATTCTCTTGGAGGATTCATCTGAAGGGTGAAATCCACCAGGTACAGCTCCTTTCAGTTCCCGATCAAGGCTCCGATCCTTCTCACCTTTGGAAGTGTCTGAACTATCTCTGTTTTCTCTAGATGAATTAGGCAGCGCTGGGGTGTTTACATAAGGACCATGAGGACGTATACTGCTGGGACTTAAACTCTCCGACCGACAGTTATCATTATGATGGGCAGAGTCCACAACAAACTCACTGTAAACATTCTGCTTGTGTCTCGGTTTGTTCTTTTGTGGAGCTTTCGGACTCAAGTTATCGATATTATCGAAAGTCTCTGAAAGGTGCTGCGCATCCAGTTCTTCAATTAAAGCTTTCTGTTTTCTGGCCTGGAGGGATGGCAAGTTGGATCCTGGAGACATGATGTTGGCATCCTTGTATTTAGCTGGTCTATTAGCCATGAGATTTCGCAAAGCCGCTGCACTGCCCATAGCTATCATTTTGTGCTTAGAGTGAATGAGATTTTTCAACATGCTGACAGCTCCCATGTCCCACAGACCTTCTTGGTCCTTTGCATTTCGAGCAGAAAGGTTCCAGAGTGTTCCACATGCGTTACTGACTATTGTTAAGCTGTGAGACTTTAGATGCTGAAGTAGAGTCTGGAGACAGTTGTTTTCTCTCAAAATTTGCCTACAAATACAGAGAAGAAAATTAAAATATACTATGATTTTTGCAGGAAAGGAATTCAAAGTAACCCACAGTTTATCACTAATACACAAAACGCTAAACTATTTATTCATTTATTGTGTAGAGCACAGTGGAGTGGATTAAACTTGGAAAAAATAACTAAAACATGGTCCAATTAAATATTACTGTCAAGTAGAACATTTTGACTGATTTAATTGTAAATAATAACATATCTTGGGCAGTGACCTTTCTTACACTTATGGTTGTACATTAAAAGGTGTCATTTATAAATCTACATGCCTGTGATCTTCATTTGTAGCGATTAGACTCGACACATTTCGCAAGATGCCTCCTCCACTTTCAATAATTGCAAGGGTGTTGGTTTGACTTCGGTATGTTAGTGTGCTGACTAAAAAGGCCAGAGCACCCTCCACAGCACATATATCAGCTTTGTTTTCAGTGCAATGTGCTGACAAGTTCCAAAGGGCACTTAGAACACTCTTTAGTGTTGATTCCTTGAGGAGAAAAGGAAGAAGATTATTCAATTTTCCATCCTTTTTAAGAGGACATTCCTACACAGAAACATCAAAACCAATCGATCAATTCTCCAATCCATCAATTCTACAAGCTCTATAAACCAAATTTTAATTAAACTTTAAAGAGCAAACAAGATGAAATGAAACCTGGGTGTAACCATATTAAGGACGCACACATTCACAACGATATTTGAATTTTTGAGATTCACCTTCTTAACATCCAGCGCACATTCCATGAGAGCCTTCACACTGCCAACCTCACGGAGTGTCTTCTTACTGTTGACGTCAGCGCGCCAGGACAAATTCCTCAGAACACTGGCGATCACCTAAGTAAATAAAGTGAAGGGTTTGGAGATGTCCACTTCAAATGCATTCACTGTAAACTCTTGGGCAGAGTTTGCATTTGCCAAGGGGCTACAGGCCATGTATCTACAGTACGCAGCTACTGCACCTGCTGTAAATCTTCACTGTCAGATTTCAACTGGGCCACCATCGCCCTCATGCAGCCTTTCATGGAGCATAGGGTTGCCTGTAAGAGAAAAAATTAGTATAGGGTGCCTGATTAAATAAAAATATTAAAAACTACACATTTCCTTTGTGATAAATTTGGTATTTAATAATTCATTTGATATGTTTATTTTTTCATTGTAATATTAAAATATTGAGTGTTTGTGGAATTACAATCCACTCAATGGTGATGGTGCGCTTATTGATTTTTCCTAATTTTCCTCAAAGTGTCTATAGTTGGCTGCAGTCAAGATTAACATTTCCACCTTGTCATGACGAAATATCCAATATCCAAGAATATTAACATAGTTTTTGAAATGCAATATCCCTTGAACAACTGCTATGTTTGCCAACTGTAAGTTAATCATATTTTCATCAAATGCTCACTACACCTAAAAATGTCGTATCTTTTGTTGTATATTTTTTGCATAATAAAACAAATGTGCATTTCATTACAAAATTTTTCATGCAGATATGCAATGCGTCACAATGTTACACTGTAACAAATGGTACTCTAATCCACTTTGACCAAATCATAGGTGTACTGACAAATGCACATATCCGCACACACACGTATACACACACACACACACAATTGCCAGACTGCCGTAGCTGTACATCATGCACACACAGGCGATAAAACTATCGTGGATGTTGCAGAGCGCAGTATCCAAGTGAAGTTCATGCACCGTGATGAAATAATTTTTTTGGTCCAGGTCCAGGACAGAACATATGTTGGTACAGTGATAGCCAAATTATAGGCCTATCTGCTGAACAACGTGCATGAAGCTGGAGAAGTCTGTTTGAGATAATGTGAGCTGATACCTATCGGAATAACATAAGATGTTTGAACAGTATGAGTAGGTGTGTGTGACGGCACTGATAGAGCTGTTCTTCCTCTGGACAAAAGACCAACCCTCACATGATTAGTCTAGTTCAAGAGTGTGCCGAAAGGCAAAGCCAGTAAAGTCCAATTCAAACTTTGAAACTGAGTTATACAAGCAGAGAATATCAGATTTCAAAAACTGGTTTTACGACATTTTTGATCAAGCATTCTGATAACAATTAGCATCCTATTAAATCAATTTTTAATAATATTTAACTATATTAATATTCAGGTCTATATTCTGGTATTTAAGAACATATAGCATAACAGCATATCTGTGGCATTAAATCACTGTTTGAAAGGTTGAAATACTTGTAATTGGGAAGTTATGAGGTCTCAAAAACACCCTATACAGAGACCGGCCCATGTGGGTGGTTAAGGATTAAATGAGAAGTACTTATAGAAAACTTTTGGAAGATGCACCTTATTGGCCACATCTCCAAACGTAAGGTTTGTGAGGGCCATTCCTGCGTATCTTCTCAGAGTCACACTGTAGTGGTCACTTGTCAGCCCATATATCTCACAGTCCACCTGCAGTAATTCCCCAATCGCCTGGAGGGCACCTAGAAGGCAACCAGAGTGAAGAAGTTCTCACCATCTCTTTTCAGCAAGTCTGAACATCTAATTTTTAAATGATGTAAGATGTATTTGTCCACATATTAAATAACTGGATAATTATATAATATCCAAAGAACACAAAGGCGTTTACTGAAGAGCTGTGTTTTACTGTTACATCGTTTGCCTTGCATGCACTTAATGAATCATGAATGCTCACCGAGCTCGTTCATGGCATGCCTGTGCTCCTCGTCGAAGGAGAGCTTCATGAGAACGCAAACGGCAGGGCAGATTTGATGCTCCACTGGCGAGGGCACTGGTGTCAGGAGGAAAGCAAAATTAGCAGGGCTTGCAGACTCAAGTGTCAGACAAAAACCCAAAAACAAACACACTGGCTGACTAGCGGCATCCAAATATCAAGAGGACCCACTGGGGTTTTGGTCCTGGTCAACACCGCGCTCGTGGACCTGCTGCCATTCCCAACATGTCTCGCAGTAGGCCCGGATCTGCTCCAGGAGGTGCAGTACGCGGATCTCCCTGCGGCCACGCTTGTCATCCGGCTGCGAGTGGATGATGTTGTGCAGGGCGGCGCTGGCCCGGGCGCGTGCCTCCTTGCTGCCTCTTGAGTTTCCCAGCAGTACAGAGTCCTTGTCGTTGCCGTGGAGCAACTGGATGAGCAGTGGCAGGCAGCCCGATTGGCGCATGGCGATGCAACTGTCCTGAGAACTGGACATGGCCAGCAAGGTGCGAGACATGTCATCCTTGTCGTGAGTGCCTAACATGGATAAAAGGGAGTAGACCATCTCCACCTACAGACAGACAAGGGACAGGTTTATGTGACCCAGTTCTGCTGGGTGAGAATGGAGGCAAAGAGTACACACAGGGATCACACACTCTATACCAGTGTTTCTCAATCCAGTCCGCGGGGACCCCAGACAGTCCACATTTCTGCTCCCTCCCAGGGGTTTCGGCATTCTTCATTGCTTGATTGTTTGGTTCAGTTGTGCTGAGAAGGAGCAAAAATGTAGACTGTCTGGTGGTCATGCAGCTGCACGAACTACTTATACAGCTGCAGAAAACAAGTTTATTCACAGGGGTGTCCGTGAATAAATTTTGCTATAATATTTTTATTCCGTTATAGGAAACAAAACTTGCTATGTTTGATAGCTCCTTTTCAATATTATATACCAATTGTTTTTTTTTAAGTGTAAAGTTTACTACTGCTGTTTTTGCATGAGCTCTGCATGCAAGACAATAATAATGATTCTCGTCTTTGCTGTTGGACTCATGCACAGTGCAGTATTTGTGAATTGTGCAGTATGAGTGTGGAGAAGAAAAGCAAATAAGACCTGGTCACCAAAAGCCATTTGTCTTCCACTGTACAGAAATATTCTGGATTCCACAGTAATGATATTGAGCAAAAGTACTGAGAGAATGCACTGTGTCAGCATAATTCATGGCATCACCAACTTACACGACAGACACTACTGGCAGATAAGTTCTATTTGGCTATAGCTTATTTTGGGTAAATTTTCAACTTTTTTGTTTTATAAATACTGCAGCATACAAATGTTTTGATGGAATGTTTTCCAATTTCGTGCAGCCCTAGATAAAAACAATATTTTGTTTCTATGCAATATTTATTTTTTCTGTTTTTCCAACAGCCCATTTTTAAACTTTGCAAAATATCACATTTAAAGAGAGCAGCTTTAAGGAAACTCCAAATAAAGACAGTAATGTGTAAAATTTGTGAAAATGTGATGTGGCGATCAGTAATTATTGGTTACCTTGGTACCCAGGTGACTGGTCAGTCTGCGTGGGACAGAGTAACTACCAGCACAGCTCATGTCACTGGCTGCCTCGTAGTCCAAGTGGCCATCTGAAGCCTTAAAAAGGAAAGCAAATGCACAGTGCACTTTGTAATGTAGAAACTGGCTAAATTAGTAGAGCTCTGGAATACTGATCTCGTCTAACACCCAAAAATGTTATAATACAATTACATGTAGCGTTTCATATTTAAGTATGTGTAAAAGCATTCATGAGGCATACTGATTAAAAATGCATTGTCTCAAGTAAAATCAATGTATTCCACATTCAACAGAAATTCTGATGTGAAACTGGAGACAAATCATTTGTGTCAATGCTTCAAGCTTCTCCTGAGACGACATGTTCATAAATATGACAAATCCTCATGTGTAACAAAGAAGAAATTTACAGGTAAAAACGCTTAGCCTTAAAGAAAGGAACTGCGTCATCCCTACAACAGCAGAACAAAGGCAGCCGTTCTGTGCAATGCTTCCTAATCACCCAGTACCACGACTAATCTGGGAGCAGGAAAGGGGTTAGGTGTCTATGACAGGAAAAACTCATTGGGGAAGGAGAGTTGTGTTAGAATGAAGGCCATGATCGACCAGGGGACGGGGGATCATTCTTCTACCTGGCTGCACCCAGGCGGGGCCAAGGCAGGCTCCGCAGATGCCTGTGCTCCCTGGCCAGGTCTCTCACAGGCAAGGGGGGCTGGTTTATCTTTGTTCGGCATCGTTACCTAGAGGGGGCGAGTACAATAATAAAGTGGACAATTCATCAGTATATACGGGGGGCAGTTGGCCTCCTGCACAGCACCTCTGACAATTTCATTGTAATCCTGAAGGCTTTAAAACTTCAGAGATTACAAGGTATCACCAAAACAGGAGCCAAAAATGCACAGATGGGCTTGATTGCTGAACTTTATCATGTTCAATATCCCTATACCAGGTAATTTGATGCTTATCATCATCATCATAGATGACATGGGAATATAAACACCAAAGAATAATACAGGGTTAAGTACATCTTCTGTTTTGGAAATAGCAGTATGACTGGGGAAACTCAAAATTAGGAATATGGAGACTAAAGCGTGGGCTTCAGTATCATATAAGAAGCTTCAGAGCCTACTGTCATCTTCCGAGGGCAGAACCTCAACCCAGCTGTGGTGGATCCACTTTAGGGGGCGCGTACCTCAGAGTCTGTGGGCTGAGCATGGAGATGCTGTCGAATACGAAGTATGTCCTTCTCTATCTGCTGAATCCGTGCGATTCTGCTCTGTAATGCAAATTTCAATAGACAGATGAGGATGTCGGAAAATGAAACACAGAACCTTTTAAATAGGACATTAGTCATTTAATAACTGGCAGCTGAAGAAAGAAATTACTTAATAGTGAACATTGTGTGTTTATGCAAGTGTCTAAAGCCATATTGCTTATGCATGAAGGAGAAAATGACATATTGCCGGTGTGATCACACCCTGACAGGCAAGACAGCTCAAAGCAGTGATGTTTGCTTGCACAAAGATCAATGATAAGGCATTATCTGATGTCTTTACCAAGTAAAACAATCAAAATGGGATTAGTCCTCTTAGATCTCAAACTACGTTTGTTCATTGTCTGAACAGAGGTTTAGCCAGAAGAGTCCACAGAAGAGTTGCGCAAGGTCACAGTCACCACCCAATGGGTTACTGTTTCACTCTCACCAAAACCTCACAATTAGACTGAGCCTAAATTAATTCCAAGAAAAATAAGAGGAACTACTTCATTTCACATCCACCAATGGCCATTGGAACCAGATAATAAATAGAGTGTGGCGGATCCTATTGCAGGGACCGCAGATGGATATGACGGTAAAAGCAGACCTGTGCCCGCTTCTCCATGTCCTGACAGGTACCCAGCTGTTCCTCCATGGCGGCCCGTATCTTTCGGGCGTCGTACTCAAGCTGCCGGCGAGTCATGTCCGTCTGCAGGGAAAACTGCATACGGGCAGAGGGTGGGCACATGTCCGCTAAGAACGAGGACCTCTGACCGAGTAGAGACTCTAAAGCTTTCTGTCCTTCACAGCATTACTCCTAGCATGTACCTGGCTACCCGTCCAGGCCAGACGCCTCCCACCAGCTGACCTCCTCAACCTTGCTGCTACTTGTTGTGTTCTCCTTGCCCGATAATATGGGCATGACCAGGGTATTTCTTAACTAAAACGTTCATATACATTTCATATAGACCATCATGTGGTGCGGCTGCTCACATTCTCCATGAGGGGCAGACTGTCGATCCTCTTGGTGAGGTTCTGCAGCTGTGTGTAGTACCAATCCTTCTCTGCTTCCTCTTTCTCCAGCTCGCTCATCAGTAAGGACCTAAGCAGATAAAAATAACCCCAATTCGAAACCAACACAAGAGAAGCACCGATGGACAGCACTTCCACTTTCCACTGCTTCTTCCCAGAATAATATGCTGAGATGAGCTTTATTCGATTACTGGCTGGTGGTTTTTGTTTGCCTATAACCTGCTCGTATTTTACGTGTGCCTATTCAGAGTGCCAGCCCTGTGAATAATGCAGTTTGCACACAGATGACTGATCTTTGACTGCAGTGTTCCTGTCTTTGTGTGATGATTCATGGAGGTCATAATTTCAGCTGTCCGTAATGATCAGTCACTCAGAAGGAGAAAAAATCCAGAGAGCAGGAGTACAGGACATTTTTCCATGCAGTCTACACCATATTATCAATAATGGGATATTTCAGTTAAGAGCCTGAGATTTTATCGGTTATATTTGTGCTTTGGGTAACAGCAAGTGTTCAGTTTAGGGCTGCAGCCATTGATTATTTTACTAATCGAGTATTCTATTGATTATTCCATTGATTGAGTAGTCAGATAAGAAATACTTTTGTCTTATTAAAGAGAAATAGTACCTATTCAAAAAAGAAAAAATAGACAGGTTACTTAAAATAAACAACTCATGGGTTTCCTTTTTAGGAACATTTTTAATGATTGAACAACTGACAAAAGAACTAAACCCTTTTAGTGCATTTATGTACATTTTTATTTTGTGGGTTTTTTTAAAGGTATACATATATCTCAAACTAAGGCATAAATTAAAATGGCCTTTACTCTGTATTCTTGTACATTTATAGGAGGCAAAAAAAAGGTCTGACAGGATTGTATCTCCTGGATGAGGTAGGAATGGTGTGTGCATGTTCATGTGTGTGTAAGTGAATGTGAGTGTGTTTAAGTGTGTTAGAGAATGAGTGTGTGTGTAAGCCCAATTAATCCAAATCTGCAAAATAATATCAATAAAGCCTCGAAATAGATCTAGTTGAGTACACCCCATGCTCCCCTTTTGACTCACCCCTGCTTCCTGCAGGTATCACTGTGACAAAGTGTGATGGCTGTGGCTGCCTGCTGCAAGTTGCCAAATTTAAATATTGTGTCAAACTGAGTAACAGTTTTAGCGTTCAGATGAATGTCGCAAAAAACAACTAAAATAGGAAAGAGCTGTCGTGCGATTGATTGTCCAAACAGATTTAACACGAAAAAGGAGCTATGTTTTTAGACACTGCCGAAAGTATAAGACGTGGATCGGTCATGTATGCCAGATACCCAATCCATGTAATAGGTCTGGATCGACGCCGTTACTGATCCGAATATCAGATCGGTGCATCCCTAGTTAATGACATGCAGGTACAAATCTACCATTATCTGGACTGATATTAAAATGTTGAAGGACCTGCAGGAATCTGTACGAGAGAGACGGCCCAGAAGCCACCTGCCAGAGGTGGTGCCCTCACCTCTCCTTCTCCAGCTCCTCCAGGTACCCCGCGCCCTCCAGCCCTCCATTCAGCACACCCCGCCTGGGGAAGGAGCCAGCAGGGACGGGGCTGCTGTCCCCGGATCTCACAGACACGGCGCCCTCGCATGTGTCGTAGAGACGCGCTGGAGCTTTAGGTCTCAGCTTGACGCTGGGGAAGGTGCTCGGGTCCAAGCTGATCTCTGCAAATACAGACACATCATATTCAGAGCTTCAGTACCAGCCCGAAAGGCTAAAAACACTCCTTGTAACAACGCATTATGTAAGAACTCGAGAAAAAATTAATTTTCACCAGAAAATGTGATGACCTGCCAAATAATATCATGTGTGATGCATTTGAAAAACAGTTCAATGTGACCTACTGGCATGGTGGATGAGGAGCTGGTACCAAAAAAAGACTCGACATCAGTAGTGTGGCAGTGATTCAGCTATGCCCAGGGAGATATTTCAAAAAGCTAAGTTATCTGTAAACTTTTCCAGCACTATCAAGGGTACAATGACAAGCCTATTCAACCACCTTAAAAAGGAGGCATCCGACAGAACTTTGTTTAATATTTAAAATAAAGTTCAACTCAGGACTTAACCATTTTGAAAGAGGTGCCTTTAATGCAATATTGTGCATTAAATGGTGCTCATAGATAAGTCCTTAGGCCTGTTTGTGTCTGGATATTCTCCACAGTACATTTCAAACTTGGGAAGAAAGATCGCAATTCAGATCATGGATCATAATTCAGTGTCAGAAAGACCATGATATTATATCTTGGGAAAATGACCAACCCCAGAGGTACGGTTCTATCGTTTTTCAAATTTCGGTTATTTGATGAAAATATACCGTACATTTCTATTGCACAGATCAAAAACCAGGACCTTTATGAGGTGCCAAATCTGCACTATGGGGAGAAACACAGTCAAGCTCATTCAGATGGAAGATGGAAACTGCTGATGCCTAAGCAATGATGATGAACCCGCAGTGCCGACGTATTAGGGGTGTGCAAAGCAGCCGGTATTTGTATCTGTATTTGTATTTGTTGAGGGGGGAAAAGTATTTGTATTTGTATT